>JADNYV010000158.1:0-87222 GCA_015501055.1 Mucidula mucida
TACTTCGAGGCGTCATACGAGTTGTTGGCGGAGACGCGAGTGATGACGAGCTTCTCACGCGACTGCTGGAGGAGCACCTTAGTGTCCTGGACAACGCCTTTAAAACGCGGTCGGGCTATAACAATGTTTATCAATACCACAGTTACTTTTGGTAAGTATGTCGCCTCACATTTACGCAGGAACTCTTCAACGACGTCGGCAGTTTCCTCGTACACTTTATCAAACGTGCCTTTGACTTCCCTCGCGACACGCGGCGCCTCGAGCTTGCTTGTCACATTCTTAATGACCTTGACAAACCCAGCTTCCTTCCTCAAGGAATCGCCATACAGTTTCTGCATGTGCGGACTGCGAAAACAATGCGTCAGCCGCGTTGCTTTTATGCATCAAAGTGCGAGACTTACTTTTCGACATTTCTCAAGAACCACCAATATCCGAGATGGCGCACGACAGCCACAGCAACCACCAAGCCACTTCCGCTCACAATTCCAAGACCAAACCATGCAGCGCCACCCATGATCTCGGGATTGTTCAAAAACCTATAGATGCCCGAGTACTCTAGATTCTTTGGGAACTCTTCCATGAAGAAGTCACCGAAGAACCATCCAAACACGCCGAGCACCTCGTAGCTCTCCATACTCGCCCAGACATGAAGTGACACGGCAAGCGCACCAAGGACGTGTCGCAACAAAGCGTCTCCGATGAGCCACTGCGTAGGAACCTGGTAGGTCCGGTAGACGAGTCCAAGTAATGAAACATAGGTCATCAAGCTGCTACCGTTATATAGAACCTTCCAGCTCGCGAAGGCTTCCAGGATAGCACCTTTCTCCTCCGTTGCGGGATAGTGGTAGTGCTTCATGTAATGCCGCACCAGAAACTTTGACTCGCTCTGCGCCTGCAAGAGCAAACCAAGTCCGACATTGTGGAACAGACACCATACAAGTGCATGGAAGAAGTGGAAGGGCGCGGATGGAACGAGCAGCGTGAGCATGAGGCTGTACAGTACGACAAGTACGATGAGCGCGTCGCTCGCCCGAAGAAGATCGAGGTTCTTGAAAATGAGCAGGTCGCTCCGAAAGTATTTGGTGAGCAGATCGTGCTGGGAGAGTGTAGCCTTCTGACGAGGAGGCGCTTGGGATAGAATCTTGGAAGAGGAAGCACAAGTGGATGTGGATAGGGTCTGTTTGTGGGCCGACGCCTTGAGCTTGACATTTTCATAGCCAATGATGGTGGTCGTTTCCTCTACCTCTGTCTCGAGCTCCGTTTCCGTGGCAGTCTCGCCATCGGTGACGGCAGGCATATCTTCTGGCGGTGCGCTGTTCTTTTTCGTCGCAGTCTGAAGAGGTGTGCGTTTGGCGATAGCTTTCTTCTGTCCGTACATTCTTTCGATATCTACACCACGATTAGAAATGATATGTGCAGAGGTATTCAACTTACGAGGATTCTCGAAGAGGATCAAGAAAGCGAACTGTGAGGCATGGGTAGCCAAGCTGACGAAAAGTACAGCATAGCTGCCGACGATCAAACTCAAACCATAGTAGCCCACATATCCAACCGAATACATGGGGTGGGGCGCGAGTTCAAAGACGCCGTCGAAGATAAGGTTGCCGCGTTGAAAGAAGACGTCTCCCCAATACCAGCCATAGTCCTTGACCACGTCGTGAGCCTCCTTTTTGACCCAAAAGTTGAAGAGGATAAGGATGATGCCAGCGACCCAGCTATAGGTGACTGGTCAGCACGATTTCAGAAACCAGTAGTGGTTGAACACACCGGAACACGTGGATGGGGAACGCGAGACCGGTGGGCACGCGGAAGCAGGTGAATGCGAAGAGGGTGTACGCGAGAAAGTCACTGGGCCAATTGATTAGCTAAAGACCAACGACATGGGAAAAACACACTTGACAAGGACAATGTCTACTGCCTGCCTGAAGAGAAGCCAGGTGTTGTATTCCAAGGGGAGTTCCTGCTGGCTCTAAGCAGATCATCAACGGTGATAAGGCCGTTCACTCACGTCAAACTCATAATCCTTCCCCATCTTGCCCACAAGCTGATCCCGAATCCACTGGCGTACACGTGGTCGTCTGTCCGCGTCCAGCCAGCCGCGCCTAGTAATCTCCTTGACCATCCAGCGCTTCTTGCTTTGCTTGGTGAGTACCCAGCCGAGCCCGGCATCGTACGCGGCGCGCCAGAACGCAAAGTAGCAGAGAAAGAAGATTCGAGCGATTTGGCGGGGCAACACGGCGAAAAGCACAATCTGCGCAGCTAGCAGCGTCAGATTAACCATGTCCAGGTGAGATTTAGGGTAAGCCGGGTGGAAAAGCGCGGTCAACACGTCGTGAGTCGTCGGCACGCGGAATACTGGGCTTTTCTTAGCTGATAATCGCATGTGAATGGGGGTAACTTGCCTTCGCCGCTGGGTGTCTTGCCCCACACGACATCCTCGGCGTCGTGTGCAGCATCGGCAGGTGGGTTTTTTGGCGTCGGCTTGCGATGCCTGACATTGTTGACCATGGTGGCGGGATGGAGGAGGCGTAGGGCGGGGACGGGATTTTCTTCCGCATCTGACGAGCCAATCACAGCCAAACAATTCGGCTTCGGTCCGATTATCCCGCGGATATCTCCGGTCTCCTTCCATTACCTGCGCCCCGCTTCAGCAGATTGTACTTGAAAGCCTGAATCGTGTTAGGCCTTAGCCACCTGTCTGGGTTTTTTGGAGACGATTGTCGTACCACAGGTTTCTTTCCTGTCCCATGGACTGGCAATCGATATCGGTAGGAGAGCAGCTTCCAATGTTTGTTGTAGGTGGCGGTGGCGGACACAGTATCTCCATACATGCTCATGCGGATATGCTGGACTGGCCTGAATCATGTGCTTCTTGCTGCTTCTACAACCACAATAATGGCCGCGAGGACTGCGACCTTTCCGTATATTCCTAAGCTCCTCATCAAAGTCTTCGTTTTAGTCCTGAATAGCTTGCAACATCCCCCCATACTCTCGTCACTTCCTTCATCTCCCAGGTATCTCGCGGCGAGACTTTTCATGTATAGACACGCAAGTCTCTGGTCATACTCTTTGGAAACATGTTCATCATATCTCGTTCCCAGTAGGTTTACTTGGCTAGCCGGTACTTAAGTGAACAGGATGGAGGAGAGAACGAAATCGTGTCAGACACGTGCCATCAACGCGCTTGCGCCTTCGACGAGTTTGGGTTAAATGTCGATAATTCAAAATTCCTCAATCGCAAGACTTCCCCTCCGTCGTCTAGCCTTCATTCAAGATCCGAATTTCGCGTCTTCGTGCGGCCATCATCATGCGAGTCACACATTCCTAGGTGCACGACCTCATGACCGTACAGGCGCAATCGTTGACGCCTGAGCAAACTTTGACAACCCCAGATCCCAATCATTGCCGAAAGCAACATCAATCGCTTTGGAGACAAACTTCACCGGTGCCTGGGGATTCCCATAAAGATCTGATACTCATCGAGCTCTTCACCTGCCCAACCTCACCCACGATGGCACCACTCGAAACCGGAACATACTCCATCACCAACGTTGTTTCAAGAACTCTTCCGAGCTGGCGGATGGCAACTACGGCACACCCGTCACTTGCAACGCTTACACGGACCAGGATTCGTTCAAAGTATGTGCGCCCGTCTCCCACCGAGTGCTGTGCCACTGACGAATATTCAGTGGAACATTACCTTGAAACGGAACGCCCACTACCGCCTCGAAAACAAAGGCGCCGCCAACAAAGTCTACAGCGGCGATCAAGCCCAGGTCAATGCGGAGGTTATCGCACGCCCACAGGACCAGGAGTGGGTTATTGAAGAGACTAATACCGGAACGTACACGTCATGCTCGACTGTGGGCGCTCTCGTGTTGGCTGACCGCATTGACAGGATTAGTACTACTTACTAGGACGTTGAATAAATGGAGATTAGACAACGGGGATGCGGATTGTCCTGTAAGTCTTGCTCTGTCGGCTGGTATGACTTACGTACACGAATCGCAGGTAACGTTGAGCGCCAAGAGCGACATCAGGGCACAGTGGACCTTCGCCAGGAGACACTAGGTCACCTAACGCGATCAATAGTACAGCTCAATGATGTATCCAGTCCTCTGATAGTAGCACTTCTCAATCTCTCCGTACGTCGAAATAACCAGAGTCCATGATATAAATCACGCCACAATGTGGACATTTAGGGCAGCAGATATGTGCTCACTGTCTATACCGAGACCTTGACTTATACCCCTTGAAGGCTCTCTGAATTGCGCAAATCATACATTACTAGGGCGGAAGGATTTCGAAATAAGTAAGTAACGAGTAGGCATAAACAAGGTCAAGCGCCGTCCTTAGGCCAAATCCACCACCACCCTTGAAACTCCCCATTCTGACCCCACGTCTCAGCCATCCAATTCGGCGTCATCGTTCTGACCCAGTTCCAAGTGAACCCTTGATTATACGTCTTCTTCGCCTCGACCATCCCCGAAATGTAAACGCTTCCCAATATATTGAACGCCCCAACCGCATCGATACCGCGGGCACCAAACTGGAGTGGGCCGTAGCCGTTCCATGGGATACGAGCGAGGGTGAAGAACATGGGAGGATCGATCCGCGCGCCCGGCATGTGGTACTGGTAGCAGCCCATCCAGGCGTGTCCCTCTGGCGTGATCAATGTGCCTATGACCAAGGAATATGATTTCTTCAAATGGGGGACGTTCTCTAAGTTTGGAGCCGCGCGATAGGTGCTGCACAGAGATCGTCAAAGCACACCATCGAGCCGGACTTCCATCTTTCCATCAGCAAATAGATGTAAATTTCGACGGCCACCCGCAGTCTTTTCCAGGAAAACTACAAAATCGGGCTACTGACGACCTCTTTTCTTCATCGCACAAAGATACAATGGCACCCATCGAAACCGGAGTCTACTCTATCACCAACGTCAGCCGTCAGCGAGTCATCGAGCTCACTGATGGCAACTTGGGCACACCCGTTACCCTTGCGTACTACGCGGACCAGGACTCGTTCAAGGTACGGTCCTTGATTGTCGTTCTACACAAACTAATCGAATTCGACAACAATAGTGGCACATTTCCCAGAGGGACATTCGCAAAAAGACGTACCGCATCCTGAACCATGGTGCTTTCCGCAAGGTCTACACTGGCGACCAAGCTTGACCCGGCACGCAAGTTACCGCGCGCGCTCAAGACTAAGAATGGGTCATCGAGGAGACCAACACCGCCGGAACGTACACGTAGGTGCTTCCCTCCTCATTGGGAGCACTGGTATGTAGCGAGCACAACGCGCAGGATCAGCACGACAGGAACTGTGTACACCTGGAGGGCCGACTCTGCTGATGACAGCGCTACGGTTTTTTTACCACTGGCGTGTGTGTACTGCACTGACCCGCTTTCGATTAGGTTATTCTGGGCGGACAACCGGACACGAACGCGACTTGGACTTTCACCAAGCAGCACTAAACGTGCTCTCTTCCCCGGGCGTTCGTTCTATAACGGTCTTTGGTTACTCTAACGGCGACATGAAGCTTTGATTTTCTTTGGCGGAAGCAGTGCTCTGAGAGGCGTAGGGTTTCTTGTTGAGATTCGTTACGTGTACCAAACGTCTCGTGTTCACCTTTGCTAGGGAGGTTCGTGGAAAACAAGAGGTTGCTTATGTAAACGACAAGATTGTCATCTGTAACCATCAAGTCGATCTAGCTGCAACCTTGTTCGTCGATCAGTGAGCAGGCTTACATTCTCATTTATAGTCGATCCTGAGAGTCGTTTAGATATGCCGTCTATTGGCCTTGATCCCTTTGCTTTGATGACATTAGCAATGGATGCACCACGCAACCGCGGGGCGTTCCAAAGGTTTTCCGGCATTCTAACTAGAATCAGTCGGACAGAGATACCCTCCGATCCACCAGAACCCACTGATGATCCAGATGATTCTCTCAACGCCGCAGTGTCTATATTTGACGCCCTCAACCAGAGCATTCTCTTTGGTTTTCTCCGAAGTGCGGGTTCGCCTGCAGGAGGTTCCCTCTATTCGGGAGAGGCCAGCGCATTGATTATCAGGATAATGCCTTACTTGACCAACTGGATAACATACTTCGTCATACACATCATTCTTCCCGGTCGCGAATCCGAATTCTGCCACAACGTCGCTCAAGTTTCCGCCACTCTTCTTGCCGGTTTCTCTGACGCCGACCGTCATCCGACAGTATACAGAGAAGTTCTGTCCCTTCGGGCACCCAAGGAGCTGCGAACTGAAGAGAATCGCTTCTTCCTTGGCTGCGTCCTCCCGATATTGCTGTTCCGCGGCAAGTCATCGTCTCCCAGCTCGCGCGAGGAAGTTGTCATGCAATGCTTCAGCGCGCTCGGCTCTCTCCTAAACAAGAGCCCGCCCAAACTTCCGCCGCAGGCTCTGGAGGTCTATAACGCTCTTAAAACGGAGCCCGAGACCCTTGCAGACCTCTTCCAATCTAGTGTCATCACGCATATAGGCCGCCTTCGGGCTTCTAACTTCTATATGGCGCTAGACGAGTTGCAGCAGATCATCAGTACTCTCGCTGTTACTTATCGCGGCGTCTTCGAGTTTCTCGCAGTAAAACGCATCACTGACCGTCTCGTGCACAACGGGCACGTGCGCTGGACGTGCGAGTTGCTGTGCGCCATAACCGCATCGAAGCGACTCCGTCATATTATTCAGTCTTCCGACGTCAGCAAGCTCGCTAGGCGTGGACTATTAAGAATTAGCAACACCTGCGTCATGATGGCTTATCAGCACCTCGACCGCCTGATCCTCATATTTGGGCATATCGCGCAGCAAGTGTACAAAGGCAGCGCTGTGTTGAGCATCGTGCGGATGCAGCACCTGATGAGTCAAGCGCACCCAGAACTCATCAACACGATGAATAGGAACGTATCGGTGGACACAACGGCGGGATTTTTGAAGCACGCATCGCCATACCTCACGTACCACTCTATCTTGAAGTACGCCATTCAAGCGGATCGTCGGATGAAACGCTTTCTTACACCCGAACTCTTGGCCTCACCCTCCTGGAAAATATACGAGAATCAGCTCAAGGAGATGACAGCGCTATACAAGCTGTATCAGGATTATCCAGTGCCTATATGCGATTGGGCTGAGGTTAGTCTGTGCACCCGTCGCCGTATCTTTTCTCATCTGGTTCATAGTGTCCAAATTTACGGAGCACCGAAAACCATCCTCTACGCATTTGCTCTGGCTGCGAATTGTACTGTTACTGCTCCGAAGAGTGCCAGAAACGCGCTTGGGAAGCGCGTCATCGGGAGATATGTCCCAGTTATCAGGAAGCACGACGATGTTGGTACTCATTCCTCTACTTGTATTCTTGAATTTTTACGACTGGCATAGTGAACATGTGCCAAGCTACCAGCTCGCGCGATGCCCTTTTCTTCAGCTATATCACGCGAGAAGTGATGCGCGCTTACCTGAACTCCGACCAGTCTCTTGTCCGTCACATGGACTTCAGGCAATGCCCGCCTCTTGTCGAACTGCGGCCCGTAAGGGCGTACAAGACAGGAGAAGACGCGTCGGAGTATGACCGTATTAAAGAAGGTCCAAATAATCAAGGTGTTCCCATGGTGTCTATCATGCCCATGGGAGAGAAGTACATCAAAAGATCGGGGAGATACGATACCTTTGACGTGACCTACAGAGGAGGAATTACTTACAATCCGTTGACTTCTTGTGATTGATAGAGTGGAATACGACAATGTAGCTATATGATTCAGCATATCCAAACCATTTCCCTTACCCGTACATACATCGTCACGCATATCAATGGCATCTTTGAACATGAAACCGAGTTCCCTCACGACTTGGCGATAATCGGTTGCAAGTCGGTTGTCTGAAGGATCCCGTGTCTCTCTCATCGAGGAGATTTTTGCGCTATATCGAGTATTACACCATCCTTAAATTCGTCGAGGTTATGTTCATAGCTCGAATCCACTCAAAGCAATCCGCCCCTCAATCGCATCTCCCCTTTACTGTATCGGCCGGTGCTAACATTATACGTTCAAATCGAGTTCTCACTCTCTGACTGCTCCCACCGAATGGAAGCTCCAAGATTTCAGGGTAAAACATTTGATTATCGCTCCCAAACATATTGCAAGAACAAGAACAGATTCTGCCCTTCACTTCTGTCGATTTCTAGTTACGTATCTTGGACAAGCTGGTTTCTTCTGTTCAGAAGCTGAAGACATCAATTCATGGAGGGGCGAGTCATTCGCGAATGTCCGACAGATAAGAGCATCAGCAAGACTGAGGCTCTGACGTTCCATGTAGCCCATCTGGAAGCTTATTACTATTGTTTATTCGGCTAAATAACAACATGTCCGGAAAGGTGCAATAGGCACGAGATAGCTGGACCGGGTCAAGTGATGTGATCGGAAAGCCTTTGACAAAGTCAGGAAAAGAGTCTGGTCAGAACCCGAGCTCAGAACGGGCAGGCAATACGCACTCAAGGAACAGAGCAGGAAGTTGAGGCTTGATACCACATTACTCAGTATAGCCATGCGCCCTTTCCCGCAATGTCGGCGAGGCTGATGGCGAAAGCGTCGGGACTGGCGAAGGACGCGCCGTTAGTGATCCGAGCGTCGTGCCTGCTGGTGTCAAGCAGTATACCTCTGCAACTGCTTGTTGTGATCGACGTGGTTCGAACGCGCTGCTTTAAGCTCAACAGCTTCCAGCATACCTAATTCTGAAGGCGACTAAGCTAGGCTCTCCAGATAATGCGGGCCTTGATAGCGCGAAGCGAAGTCCACATGTCAATGTCATGTGGCCGTAGGGTCGCCTAAATAAACCTTGAGGCACGTGAAAACACGTCCCCATATGGCACAAGGCCAACACGGATATAACTTCAACTTGACGCTCAACCACAACCACAATCACAACATCATCCATGGCCGCTGCTCCGCCTCCGTCGAATCCTATCACACTTCTCATTCAAGGGCCTACATACCGCTACGGTGGACTGGTCCGCCCACTCCCTCCCCAATTACCGTCTACAACAGAGGACATCATTGAGGCTACTCGACTCTCTACGAGAGCGGGTGAGAGGCATAGAAAGTCATTACTCATTGGCGATAGCAGCCGTTCTCATTTTTTCTCACAGGAGGAGCCTATGGACCTGGCTCACCCTTGTTCGTAAATGACAATGCTTTCGCTGCATGTCTACAATACCAGCATGCCGTTACAGGACAGTCTCTAGTGCTTGCCGGAGCTCGTGCGTTGACAGCCTCTCCGATTTGTTTTGGTCTGACATCTCTGCGTAGCTCCTTGGTTCCAAGCGTGGAATGCTCAAAGTTTCCAACCACTTGTTGGTAATCTTACCACGCTACAAGCCGATGTTACCACACTACAAGGCGACGTCACCGCACTACAAGGCGACGTCGCCGCACTACGAGGTGTACCAGCCGATATCACTGCATTGCGAGCCGATGTTACCGCACTGCGAGCCGATGTCACCACAGTCAAAGACAACCTTAATACACTTACTATCCGGGATGCTCGAGTATGTTGTCTTCACAATACACCTCTTGCCACTATTCACCGGAGCCATTCAGTCTCGAAACTCGAAACATTTACTTGACGACAATGAACCTTTCTACGAGGTCCCATTCTCTGATGGGCGTAGCCCGTGGGGACTGGTTGTCCATGTGCCCAACACCGTATGTCATTCAGCACAGTCAGTCCAAGCGAGATATCTCATTCCGTCATAGGGAAATGTCACGCTTCCTCGTCTCGACAATCTGGCTGCCGTCCAAGGACTCAGTCTAGCCGAGTCTCATGGTTATTTTGCGGGATACTTCCCGACGCACCCAGTCATCACTGGACCGCACACATTAACTCGTCAGAGAACTATGATTGCATCTGCCATTGGACGTATTCTCTAGATTTCACCCGTTGTCGACGTGCTTTCGTATTGCTATGAAATTGCTATCATATCAAACTATTTATGCTCATTTCAGTCTGTCCATCTAGTCTTGTATCACACTGAATGCAGATGAGGATGTGTTCGGAATATTTTCTTATGCCTGGTGTGCAACATTAGTAAAGGTAATGGCGACTCGGAATCATACCCACAATGGTTCTCTGACTCATCAACTGCAATGGAGACACTGCTTGTCTATGTCCTCTTGTGCGTGCACGCTGTCCTGCTGATGCAATGGGTTACGGGCCCAGGAAAGGTCCTCCAAATGCCTACTGCCAGTGCCAAGACTCGCACTCCACAGGCCCCCGTCCAACGAACGCAATGACGCGTAGAATCACAACAGCGGATTTAAGTAGTTGCAACCAGTCGAATCACTGGTGGACCGGTATTATCATTTCTCTTCTATGAAATGATGACGAGGAACACTGAAAACGCTTCAAGGTCGTACGTCTCTTGAGAAGTAATTAGCACGTCCCCCTTCCCGGAACTCCCGCAAGTGATTATCGATCCTATCATTGATGGGGTTGCTGGATGTGGCGCGCCGGACATATACTGGGGAGAAACTGCTTCGGGTATGTATGCGTACTGTCTCACAGCACAGCGCTTCGTTCCGCGCGCTCGAAAGCACCTCTTCCGAAAGATCATCCTCACCCCAGAAAGCGCCTGGGTTGGTGGATACCCCACCCACTTCACGCCTACCGCGAAGCGCTTTCGTGAACGCGTAACTCCCTCCTCTGCATGTCTCGTTGAAACGGTTGTCCTTTCAGGTCCTACCAAGAACCTACACCATGGCGATGAGACAGATTTGGAAGAATGGGTCGCGAAGGACCGCGCTCTTGCACAGGTCATCCCGTCATTGTCTGCATTAAACGCGGTCGAAATACGAGGATTAGATATCACCTCCGACTGGGCGTACTGTCTACAGGCCATTTTCTTCAAATCCAGTATCAGAACTGTCACGTTCAGTAGTGTCTGGGTGGCTTACCGCCAATCGCTTCACGGCGTCCTCGGTGCCTTCCCCGCGGTACGAGAAATACGTGCTATAAAACCCCCACGAAACGTCCGTAGTTGCTATTGGAGCAACTCACTTTTCGATAGAGGCGATAACCCGTCTTGGAGGCATGGTCTAGCGGACGAGTCGCACTTGGCTCACTTGAAGAGCTTAGTTCTTCTTGACGCACTTGGCTCCGACGTTTCTGGTCTGGCGCGCGACTCGGGGCATATTTGGCTATCCCAAATTAAACATCTGGACCTTCGGCCGGAGAGAATGACTGAGGACGATTCGGAACATGGTCCGACCAATGAGGTCGCCCGTTTGCTAGCGTCGATGCAATCACTGGAAAGTCTGTCTCTTGACTTGGATTTGGTAACCGAAGACAGTGTCAATCCTGAAAGGTGATTGGTATATTCATCAAAAAGACCATTCCTTCATTGACTTTCCGATTTCTAGGCTTCCAGGCTCCTTGCGTACCTTTACGATCACATGTCGAATGCCAGCTCTGCGCTTGCCCCCTTTCAACGAGACTTCCATTTTCGTTCTAAGACATTGGGGCCTCTATGTCCGATCTCTAGCCATCGCCGACCAGAAGTATCGCTTGGAATTATTGCAGATTCGGATTATCATTATTGCAGATAGCGATATCATAAACTTCCAATTGACGGCCGAGTGGGACGATCTCCCGGTCTCGTTGCTCGCGATGGAGCATTTACGTCGCGTTGATCCTGTCGTTATTGCTGGGGACAGCGAGCAAGAAGTGGTGAGGAAGACTCGAGAGGTGTACGGGCTCTTTTCGAACAAGCTGAGCACTGCGAGAAATGCGTATCATGAACTCGCTGGCAGAGTCGAGGTCTGTTTACGTTTTGACCCTTCTAGCCACCTCGTGAGAGCGAATTAATGGATGGATGGGCAGCAGAGTGGTGAATGTTCGGTGAATAGGCTGTCTTTAGATTATACAATGTTATGAATCGCCATATTTTCACATTTTCACATCTTATCATATCTTATCGGGAGCCTTGTCTTATCAACCAACGGACTGTTTCATCATCTGTTTCGTCACCGATCATACCCCTTTTCATTACCGAAGCCGTACTCATGTCGGACACACGCCCAACACATGGATGACATCATACATGCCGATACCTCATGGACTCCCTATTGTATACACACCGCCGACACTCGTAGTACACATGGTCGTTTCAGTATTATTACTTACATGCAGTCACCACTCGTATTTAATGGTTTCACGGACTAGTAGCATACAACACTGGGTCAAGGGCGTGGAGCATCCCTAGTGGAAACGCGTATGGACAAGGAGCTTCAAACACAGACTTAATAGTATATAAGCAGTAGTGCAGTATCATTGTACTTTAGTTCCGATCTCGTTTATACACCTGGCCTAGCCTAGTCTTACGAACGCGAACGTTTTCTCTTTCAGTTCTTGCTGTGGTACCTGGTTGAGTCTCGTGGCTTAGTCAGTCGCTAACAGAAGATCGGAACTACTTTCTACCACCTACCACACATCCCTGATCGTCGATCAGCACTTCGCTGTTTGATCATCGCACATTCCCCTATTCCCTTTCCCTGTTTACAGATCGACGGATTCCTAATTCCAGCGCACGTCCGCATACGTGTGTATTGGTCCCAGTAGCGCCGGCTAACAGTTAGAGATAACTGCCTCGGGTGCTGGAAGTAGCCGCTCTCACGAGAACGAACTTTTGGCAGTTGCACTTCAGTGGGCGCTGTTTACGGGTCAACCCCCGTTCCCAGGAAAACTTCGGCTTACCTCACACCAGAGGGACGTCGGCTGGGCAATTGCGAACTTGTGACGAGCTCTTGGGCTCCGTAGATACGTAGTCAGTAGTCGGTAAAATAGCGTAGACAGTTACGATACCTACCTACTTTACTTACCTTACGATACACATCATCATTCCCCACCCTACCAAGTCCTGGATTCTATTTCAGATCTAGGCGATCCCTCCCTATTCATCCAAACCTCTATTCCCTCACCCGTTTCATCCAAATCCGCATCACCCATATCCCCACTTTCACCCTTTCACTCTCCAATTCCATCACCCCGATCCATCATGTCCAACGAGGCACCAGAAGCCGCTCATCACACACCCGCTCATTACGCCAATGACGAAACCAAAGGCCGATCCCTGGTCAACAAGCCTTATGACTATGACGGGGACAAGTCCAAGTACAAGAGCTGGTGGCGATCGATGTTTACATACATCCGTGACAAGAAGAACAACCTCACATCGGACTCCGAAAGGATCGATGTTGTTCTCTCCTACATCCGAGGAGATCATGTTGATGCATGGGTCCAGAACTACTCGGACCAGAACTTCGATGAGGAAGAAGAGGAATGGACAGTCTCTTGGACTGAGTTCAAAGAGAACTTGAAGGAGCGATTTGTGGACTCCAACCTCGCGCGAGATGCGCAAGATCAGATCAAACGGTTGCGCCAGGGGCAAGACACCGCTCAAGATTTCTTTCAGAAGTTCGAGGTCCTGCTTACTCAGGCGGAATACTCGAAGGATGATGCATTTGTCGTGCAACTTCTCGAGACCAATGTCAACGAGAAGATCATCGACCAGATCTATGGCAGCCGAGATGGGTTGCCAAAGAAGTACAAGGATTGGAAGGCACAGATCATTCAGATCGATCAGCTATGGAGAAGGCGGGCGGCGAGCAAGAGGTCCGGCATGCAGGTCCGGCCCCAAGCTCCGCAGGCGGCTACATCGAGAGCCAATCCTACGAACCCACCCCCGACGCCGATCACACGACGAGATGCCACCGGTGTTACCTATGGAGGAGCCGGCAGGCCGATGGACATCGACAATGCACGTCGAAGGGGACTCTGCTTCAGCTGTGGCGAACATGGCCATGTTAGCAGGTTCTGTCCGAAGAAGGGTCGACCCCAGACGATTCGGGGTTTATGGACCGAAATGAACGACGAGGAAAGAAGAAGTTGGCCGAAGAGTTGGGTTTTGCGAAGCTCCCGCAGTAGACGCAGTCCTGCCGGAGCAGTCATCAAGGGAAGGGTCGTCAGATGCAGAATTTATTTACAGTACGGGTACTGAAACATCTAAAATATCATCGACGACTTCACCAACAAAACCTGCGAAAGAAAGATTTGAGCCAAATACGCCCGAGTGGATCGCACAACGGCTAAGAGAGGATGACATGTCGAGAGCAGTGGGAATTCTGAGAGCATGGATGCCGGAGCGGAGAGAGAGAGAAGCGACGGAGGAGAAGGTGATGGCGATCAGAGCGTTGACAAAGGAAGCGCGGTGGAAGTTGTGACGGAGTTGAAAAAGTCGAGGAAGTACATCCGGGGAACAAAGGGGCAGGACATGAAACTCCGAGTAACCATAGAGAGCGTACACACAGGCTCTGAATGGGAAACAGTGCCCTTCTTGACAGTGGAGCAACGGGTTCTTGTGTCAATAAAGAATTCGTCGAGAAGAACGGACTCCCGATCAAGGAGTTACCGTCAAGCTCCCTGTCTACAATGCGGATGGAACCCTAAACGAGGGAGGAGCAATCGAAGGCTTTGTGGAGGTCCGGATGAAGATCGGTGATCACGCAGAAAAGATTGAGTTGGCCGTCACCAATCTTGGAAAACAAGCATCTTTTTGGGGCTAGATTGGTTACGATATCACAACCCCACGATCAACTGGACGGAATCCACATTGTCTTTTGATCGATGCCCAGACCGCTGCGGCTATCTACCTGAGTACGACTCGCCAGAAGACGAAGGAGAAGATGTAGAAGAGAAGTTGGAAGAGGGAGAGCGCTTGTTCTGGATGGACTGGGACAACTATCGCAAAAGCGGTGAAAAGCTGAGATCACAACAGCCTTCATCTGCTGCTGCACCTTACATCGAGGAATTTTCCGATGTATTCAGCAAGGCGGACTTTGATAAGTTACCGGAGCGAAGACCCTGGGATCACGCGATAGAACTCACGCCTGGTTCCAAACCGGTTGACTGCAAGGTCTATCCTCTTAGTCCATCCGAGCAGAAGGCATTAGACGAGTTCTTGGAGGAAAACATACGCACGGGACGCATACGGCCATCAATCTCACCCATGGCGTCACCATTCTTCTTTGTCAAGAAGAAGGACGGAAGCCTTCGGCCAGTGCAGGATTATCGGAAGTTGAACGACATGACAATCAAGAACCGATACCCCTTGCCGTTGATTCAGGAGCTTATTGACAAGTTGAAGGGAGCAAAGGTTTTCACAAAGATGGATGTCCGATGGGGTTACAATAACATCCGGATCAAAGACGGTGATGAGTGGAAAGCGGTGTTTAGAACAAACCGAGGGCTGTTTGAGCCATTAGTAATGTTTTTCGGACTCACAAACTCGCCGGCAACGTTTCAATCGTTCATGAATCACATCATGAAGGAATTGTATCGGTTGTTGGGCATACAGGGAAACTTTACAACGGCGTATCATCCACAGGCAAATGGGCAGACGGAACGGTTGAACCAAGAGATAGAACATTTCTTACGGTTATTTGTCAACTATCATCAGAACGACTGGCATGAATGGCTACCCTCTGCTGAATTCGTTTACAACGATCGAGTTCACTCGGCGACCAAAGTCACTCCGTTCTTTGCAGACATGGGCAGACATCCCTACAAAGGCACCGCTCCGAAAACGGCATCGAGAAATGAGACTGCGCAGGAGTTTGCCGATGGCATGAGGAAGACATGGGATGAAGTGGGGTCAGCATTGAAGATGGCAAAAGAGGACATGAAACGGTTTTATGACAGGAAGCGAACAGAGGCAGTAGAGTACAAGGAAGGCGACAAAGTATGGCTGGAAGGGACGAATCTCAGCACGGATCGACCAATGAAGAAGCTCGATGACAAACGATTCGGGCCGTTCAAAGTGATCAAGAAAGTCGGGACGAGCTCTTACAAGCTCCAGATTCCTCACACGTGGAAAAGCATTCATCCCGTGTTCAATGAGGCCCTGCTGACGCCTTACCACGAGCCGCAATTTCCGACGCAACCCCGAGACACGCGTCCACCACCTGTGCTGGAAGGAGCCGAACCGGAATGGGAGGTCGAGAAAGTGGTGAATTCCCGGAAGTACCGCGGGGGTTTTCAATACAAGGTTCACTGGAAGGGTTATGGCACACACGAGCAGACATGGGAACCGGCATGCAATCTCAAAAATGCCGACGAAGCCATCAGTGATTTCCACCAACAATATCCGAACAAGCCAAAGCCACCCGCGCTTGCTCGCATTGAAGTCCCCATGTCGCAATTTCCATCACATCTTTTCCGACCCATGCCACCGCCCGATACCGAACCCCTCGACGTCACGCTACCCTCTGCAGCCCTCATGGAGCGACTCTGGCGCAGAATGGAACTTGCGCCTTAAGGAGGGGGTGATGTTATGAATCGCCATATTTTCACATTTTCACATCTTATCATATCTTATCAGGAGCCTTGTCTTATCAACCAACGGACCGATTCATCATCTGTTTCGTCACCGATCATACCCCTTTTCATTACCGAAGCCGTACTCATGTCGGACACACGCCCAACACATGGATGACATCATACATGCCGATACCTCATGGACTCCCTATTGTATACACACCGCCGACACTCGTAGTACACATGGTCGTTTCAGTATTATTACTTACATGCAGTCACCACTCGTATTTAATGGTTTCACGGACTAGTAGCATACAACACTGGGTCAAGGGCGTGGAGCATCCCTAGTGGAAACGCGTATGGACAAGGAGCTTCAAACACAGACTTAATAGTATATAAGCAGTAGTGCAGTATCATTGTACTTTAGTTCCGATCTCGTTTATACACCTGGCCTAGCCTAGTCTTACGAACGCGAACGTTTTCTCTTTCAGTTCTTGCTGTGGTACCTGGTTGAGTCTCGTGGCTTAGTCAGTCGCTAACATACAAGATCTTTATGGAAACGTTGATATTTACATACAGTAAGCAGCCATGTCGACGATTGAAAGAAGCAAAATGTAGGACATGTGAATACTGTAGCGTTTCGACCGTAACTTCACAGCCTGTGACCCATTATGGTCTGAAGTTACAGCGAACAGCTTCACAGACCCTTAAATTGCCTTTTTTGGACAGTTCCGCTTATAGCGGGACCTGAAATTTCCTTATTTGGAGGCTCGTGCCTGACCAAAGTGGTCCGTGACCCGTTATGATGTATATATAGCTTCACTTCAAAGACCCCCGTGACCCGTTATGTGAATTTGCGGTCGAAACGCTACAGTACTGGAAGGCTTTGTTTACAAATGTTGGTCCCGATCGCTCTTGACAGTCGACCACCACCATGGCCCGCCCAGCTAATAAGCGCCGTAAAAGCACGGCCGCCAACAAGGAAAATGAGGCGTCCGGTGATAATCGAGCTAGCCGCACGCCTGGCGGCGCGCGTTGCCTTCCCGTGGCGAATTTCGCTGAGCTACCGTTTGACATCCTACTGGAGGTGAGCAATATCTGCGTTTCTCGCGTTTTCTTTGCTCAAAATCATCTAGATTGGTACCCACCTTACGCCGCTTGATCTGCTTGATCTGTGTCGCGTAAACAATGCGCTACGGAACGTGTTCACGACAAAGTCTTCGCGCGCGATGTGGAAACAAGCCAGAGCCAACGCGAATGACCTGCCAGACCCATTCCCCGAATTTAGCGAACCGGCGTGGGCGAATCTAATCTACGTCAGAGTCTGCAATGTACGTCCCCGTCAGTTCCCTGTTTTTGCGATTGATCATGGCTATACCCAGTTTTTGCTGGAAGACGAAAGTCATGGAACCAGACTTCTGGCTTCGCTGCAGGATCTGTGCAAAGTGCTCGGAGACACAGTCTGTGTCTCGTTTCTCCGACTCTAGTCGTCTCTGATCGTCGCCTTGTAGCCTTCTTGCTCTGAAGGAATTCCTGGATGTCATGTCCGTGGCGGACCAACCCGACATTGAGATGATTTTTACATTGATTCCTTCGCACCAATGGCGTTTGTCGTTTACTTTTGTAGTTCTTCGATATCTTTTACCTTGCATCAGTGTATCAAAGGCAGAAAGTTCACGACACTTATGTTCGCCTGACCGATTATGAAGACATGGAGAACGAAATTCGTCAGCTTCCCCGATGGCTGGGCTAGACCCGTCGAGCGCGACCTGGACGGGTGTGGGGTTATGTTCGAGTGCGGGGTTTGTCAAGAGAGCGCTCAGCGTGTTCTTTTCGGCTGGCGCGACATCGTAGGTTCCTTCTTGCCATTCTCTATATTTGTCATGGGCTAATGTCGCGATAGAGCCGACACGCCATGATTGAGCATCTCATTGGTAGCGCAAATTTTGAGTGGATTGTCTTTCCCGTCTGCCCTGAGGAGATATCTGAGGGATGGGTCGTCGCTGAAACGACGTACGAAGAGATTATGTACGAGTGTCTGCACTGTCGCGATACACCGCAGGAGGAGGATGTTGGGAGGACGAGAAGATGATGAAGCATCTTTTAGACAAGTAAGCTTTCGATTGACGCCGGTTCTGGCGATGTTCTGACATCGCGTTTGAACAGGCATCATTTGCAGAACCCAGAGGAGGATACAGATTAAAGTGTTCTGGGGAGTCCGACCCAGGAGCGCGCGCGCTGCGTTAAGATGGTGCTGAAGCAGTGCGCTCCTCTGGGCGCCCAGATCGCAGACCCAGAGGCAGATGCTTCGAGCCTTTTTATTTGCTGCAATGATTGACAATTCATTGTCCCTGGATTTTACAATACGTGCTGCAGCTACTGCTACGGAAGTTGCTTCTGCTTAATACGACGACCTGTTTAGATAGACTTACTTCATAGCTGCTTAGTTGGACTTCGATAGGAATACTTACTTGTAATATGCTTTGTAATCGCTGCTACATGATATAGAATTTACATGCGCCACTCAGATGTTTCGCCGAAGCTCTCTAAATAGACAAGTGGATTACAGTTTACCACTTACGAGATGTAGTGTCATTCTAGCGAGCCGGTACACCATACTGTCCTCACTCTCCAACTGCTCCCCTGCACCAAGATTTCAGGGTGAAACAATTCGTCGGCGCTGACAGATTTACTATTCCAAGAACAAGGACGTCACTTCTTTCGAATTCTAGTTACTTATCTAGCTCGATTCAGTCAGCGGAGGTCTGCGGTTGCTTCTGCTCAGAAGGTGAAGACATCTATTTATGGAGGGCCGTCGCATGTCCGCCGAATAAGAACATCAGCAAGATTGTGGCTCTGACGTTCCATGCAGCCCATCTGGAAGCATGTCGCTATTGTTTACTCGGCTAGTCTTGGGCTAGGCATCAAAGTGTCCGGAAAGGTGTAATAAGCACGAGATAACTAGACCAGGTCAAGTGATGTGATCTGAAAGCCCTTGACATAGTCTCAGTTAGGAAGCGAATCTGGTCAGAGGACGCGTCGTTATTTATCCGAGCGTCGTGTTTGCTGGTGTCAAGCGGTATACTTACCGGTAACTTCTTGTTGTTATCGACACGTTTCGTTGCTTCAAGCTCGACAACACACCTACGTGTGAAGGCTATTCGTCTATGATACAAGTCTGTTAGGGCCGTCCTTTGCCTTGATTATGATAGCGCGAAGCGAGATCCACGCGTCAATGTCATGTGGCCGTAATAGGGCCGCAAAGAAACCTGAGGCACGTGAGAGAACGTCCCCATATGGAACAATGCAACATGGACTATAACTTTCAACGGTTGACCACAATTACAACCTCCAATACTACCACCATGGCCGCGCCCCCTCCCCATGCGAATCCGATCACCCTCCTCCAAGCTCCTACCCTGATGTACGGTGGGCTGAACCTTCCTACGGGTCCTCAACGACCACCGACCGACCAAGATGTCGTCGACTCTTACCGCTTCTTAACGAGGACAGCTGAAAGGCATCGCAAGTCAAAACGCGTCCGAAATACCACCTATTCTCATTTCCTCTTACAGGCAGAATGGCGAATGAACCAGATTCGCCCCAGTTTGTGAATGACGAAGCTTACGCCGCTAGCATAAAGTATTCACACGTTGTTACTGAGCCAGCGTTGGGAGTTGCTGCGGCTCGTATGTTGCCATCCTCTTGTTCTCTCTAGTCTAACTGTCCGCATAGCTGCCTGGTTCCAGACGTGGAGCCATCAACACTTTCGACCGTTTGTTAATCGGATCGAACGTGAAGTTGGCGCACTTCGAGGCAATGTCGCGACACTCCAGGGCGATGTCACTATGATCAAACGGAATGTTACTACGCTCATGATTCGGGACTGTAAAGTAGGTCGTCTGCTATCACTTTGTTCTACCATTCTCATTCAAGCCTCTCAGGATCGCAACTCTGAACTTCTGGTTGACGATAACGGTCCTTGGTACGAGGTTCCTTTCCCCGATGGGCGGATGCCTTGGGGATTGCACGTCCCTTTGCCAAATGGCAGGGTATGACATGCTTGCCGTATCGTAACATTGGGCCAGCTGACTCCACGACAGGGCAATATCACTCTTCCGTCTCTAGACAACATGGCTGCTCTTCAATCGCTCACCCTCTCTGAGTCATACTGTTATTGCGCTGGGTATTTTCCAAATGACCAGGTAATTGCTGGGCCGAACACTTTACTCCGTCGGAAGAAGATTGCAACTGCCATCGGAGTTGTCCTAACATAGTTTCTACCTATTATCTCCAGGCTTTCGTATTGCTTTCAAATTGCTATCATGTCAAACTATTTATGATTTTGTCCCTCTAGCCTTGTATTACACGGAGTACAGATGAGAATTGTTCCGGATGTTTCCACATGCCTGGCATGCAACACAGGAAAGGTGACTTGAACTTGTAGCAACAATGGCTCGCTGATTCGTCCAGTGTAACAGAGGCTGTGTTTGTCTAGGTCCTGCACGCTACCCGGCCGACTGATGCTTCCAACGCCTAGTCGCCTACTACCCGCTTCAAGACTCCAGCACTCCACAGGCCACAATCTCATCAACGCAGGGAGATATTGCTCAGAAAGACGGCCTCAACGCGCATTTACAAATAGTCTTAGAGTCAAAAGCTGAGGCAGACGGAAGGACGTGACTTTCGGGCTTGCACTCTCCCTCGTTACAGTCTGAAGCAGTTACTACCCTTTTTGGCTCTTCTACCTTGGCGGATCAGGCACTCGTACTTACGCTATAAACATCCACTCGTATGGTAGCTCTCAGTGGTCTTCCGCCCCGCGGCCTGAGCAGCGAGGTCCGCGTGTGCGCCCAAGAGTCAGGAATCGCACTGTGTGCGCACACTGCTCCCGCGAAACTCAACACGTCACTTGATTGCGCCATGTCATATGGCTACTACACGGGCTACTTTCCGAATCAGCCAATCCCTGATGGTCCGAACGCGTTAGCCCTTCGGATAGTAGAGGTCGCTGCTGCTATTGGGCGGCGTGCTTGACGTTTTCACACTGCCTTACAAGTGAATTTTACGCGTCTTTGCATATAAATGGTGGCATGAAGGCTGCATTGTTGAATTACATCTGAACATTCTTTTGAACAGTCCCGTCGCCTGCGATAATAGCCAACATTGACGGTCTCATCACAGGTACAGGGATCACGCAGACATTCCCTAGCATGTACGAATCACCGACAGCCCATCTACTGATCCCTACAGTCAGCACAAGCACGTAATAGCCCCTGGACAATATCAATCTCTAACGCCGTACTCTCTTCGCTCTCACCGCCATGTCGCGCAATACCACCCGCGAAGCAGACCTCAACTTTGCCTCTGACCCCTCATGTCCTGGATCGTTCCCGATACCATTTATCTCGCGAGTCCCCAGTGGCGAGACGCTCTACGTACGAACGCACAAAGTGCCTCTGCATAATCTTCGGGAAGATGAATATCATCCTTCCTTCGATGTCACTGGGTTCACTTGGGAGACAGCTTCTTTCGATGGCATCAACTCTGGAGTTGGATGGGAAGACCGATGCGCCAAGGAAGCTTGCGAGTGCGTTCTTTCATTGACGGTCGTTTCAACGTGTGCATGAGACCAGGCCCGTAGATGGTTGAAAGGATTTCTGGGAGCTCAAGCCTGTGCTCCAATGAACTGGAATTTACGGTCAAAGGAGCTTTGGTCATCACTGATTCTCCGCTTATCGACGGACTCACTTGTAGGCAACGAACTGCGACCGGGGCTACTTCACCTGAGACTCTCAGCGACTCGGATGATGAGGCGTTTAGAGTACTCGGCCAGGAACCATCTTCCGCTTCGCACCTTGATGTCAATCGCGAGCGCGTCATCGACGAGGTCTTAAGAGCCTTCGGCCCTGATACGCCATACTCTACTGCCGACAGACTCGCCATGATGTAAACATTTCTTCTGCCGCCACGACATTGACCGCTAAATGAGATGGCCCTACCAGAAACATATGGCGTCCGCTGAAGGGCCCAGTAACAGATGCGCCCCTTGTTCTCTGCGACGGACGTTCTCTAGATCCAGCCGACCTTGACCAAACGACTGATATGGTAAGTTCATTTCGATTCCCTTCGACTTATATCTTGTCTGTTAATCTCCTTTTGTTGAGTTTGGCGGCGGCTACTATATCAAATTTAATCGTGAGTATCATGGTCATGTCGGAAGAATATCATCATCCCCACCTGGTTGTGCTCAGCAAACATGAAATGGGTCTTTCTTTCTGACCAAATGCCAGACGAAATCCTGCTGTTCAGACAGTTCGACAGTGGTAAGTCTCGAGTTTATGGAAGCTGTTTGTTCTTTTCTGACATACATTTGTAGCGGTGGCGCATGAAAATAGAAATCCAGCATATGTGGCGCATACTTCGTGTAAGCAGCCTGTCAAAACATCAGCCTTATGAACGAAAGCTTACGAGAGCCAGTCATCGATAACGATAGGCCCGAAGGAGAATTTCTCAGAAGCAGCATTGAAGTTCGCTGTGCCGTGGTATATTGAGATACTCGTCTTATCAGTCGTTTCAGGATCTTGATTTCCGATGTAAACAATTCCATTTGTACCACTCTTGGTCACCGTTCCGAGCCACGTATTGATGAAATTACTCTGACTCGACAGCTGCTCGTTCCGCAGTCGAGCACCTGTCCTGCTCTACCGAGATCTCCAACTCACACGCTAGTCAGCTGCGCCAGACTCATATCTGCAATACGCCGCAGCATTTCGAACGTTCATAAAACATTGGAATGACATTGCAGGAATCAAGGCCTTACGCCATGTACACTACACAGCACCTTCTTCTCCGCGAACTGAAGACATCCGACTGCGACGCTCTGCGTACGATCTGGAACGATCCTCTGGTCCAAGCCACTGGGAGTACTACCTATTGTGCTCCTCTGAGCGAACCGCGTTTCGCCGCCGCCTTCCGGAGTTCTGCAGAGACGGACACGTCTGTCCTAGTGAAGGCCGTGATGGAAACGTTAGACACGCACGAAACCATTGGTGTCATCGGATTGCGAATGCCATCAGCCAAGAACCGAGATGCAGTCGTAGAGCTGTTCATTGGAAGGAAATGGTGGGGAAAGAAGTATGGCACAGAGGCGATGACGTGGTTGGTCGACCATGCTTTTCTCGAGCTTGGGATGCATCGCGTGAGTCTTCAGGTATTTGGCGAGAACGAGCGGGGCGTGAGGCTGTATGAGAAATTGTGAGTCGTCCAACGTTGATGGATCATGTCGAATTAGAAACTAAAGACGAGCAGAGGCTTCAAGGTGGAAGGAACGAAAAGGATGGCCAACTGGCGACATGGGCATTGGGAGGATATCATTGATATGGCGATATTAGATGAAGAGTTCGAAGCGATTCATGGAGGAGCGGGGTTGGACCCGTAGATTATGCAACAACTCGAAGTTCCAGTTCGCCGGTTGTAGGATAGAGATGCTGAAAGCATACCTCAAGTGTACGGCTGTAGAGATAGAAGTGGTAGCAGGGTCCAAAGGGGTCAAGTCGCCTCGTGGTGGTTCCACTGCCCGCAGATACAGGGCGAAGCATTTCCTGATGTCTAGTAATCTGCTGGCCCGGCTTTGGTCTGAAGTCGTCGGCTTATCCTGGCTTTTCAAAGCTCTGGCTTCGCCATCTCCCAAGCCACGCCAGAGCCGTAACTCATGGCCTGAGCCGTGGCTTAGGGCGGGATGAGGCGGGTACAAGCGCGTGCCCAGATTTCGTTGTCTCGAGGGGTATATAATGTGTCTGACATCTACCTCCAAACAAAGGATCATAGCACAGTTCAACGTTCGTGTAGGCTTGAACCTCCTGTATCAGATATCGGACCTGACGAAGTTGACAGGACCGACCGTCCTAGCGCTACGGATGCGGATAGAAATTAAGATTGGCGTGAAGAGTCAGCATGAGTCAGTAAAAAGGTATGTGAGTTCTGTGTATAAGTACCTCAACATTCACATTTCCTTCCCAATAGGACACTTCACCACTCCTGAAGGCCTATCCGCTTGACACTACAATATCAATTCCGTAACACTAAAATAAGGCCACAGGGCACGTAAAGATCCGAACACCGCCCGAAACATCCCGCAGACAGTCCCCTAAGGGCCCCGGCACAGGCCCACAGCCTCAGCCCACCATACCCACCATTTCAGTGACACACAGACACCTCAAGTAGCTGCTGGCTCACACAATGCACCTCTCATGGCCAGAACGCACCCAGCCCTCCTGAAGGGCATTCCCGGCAGACCAGCAGACCAGGACTAGTACACGCTGTACGAGCAGTTGAGGTCCGAACACATATACACACAATCTTGAAGACCGACGGACAGCCCTTGCTACACAAGCAGCCAAGGTCCAAATGTTGCCCTCGCTACACAAGCAGCTGAGGTCCAGAAACAGATTGCCCTAGGACCATAACCATTGCCCCCGCCCCATGTAGGGAACGAGGTCCATAACAGTGTCTATCTGTGTTTCTCTGCGCGCACGATGATGGCATGATGGCCTATTCCAAGGTCGACCTGGATGCAGGAATCAAAGGAAGGTGGCTGCCGCATTCGATGCTGTGAATATTCAATAGGCTTCCTTTGCTGGAAAGTCATTCATCGGGCAAGACACAATCGACCATCGATCCGAACAGGCAGAAGTCTAAGCACCGCGATGTCGCTCTGACTGGTACGTGTGACGGGTTCGATGAACACCACAATGCGATTGACAGTACATTGTCGAGCTCCTGACCTCGCCTCTTACCTAATCCTCCTTAGAACCCTTTCACAGATTGGGTGGTCAAAGATATATTTATCATTGTCATACTGAGCGTGAGAGTTATGCCATGTGGCACTTTTAATTGACGGCCCGGGCCACTCCCAACTCATATTCCCACCATGTCGAAAGCTCGTCCTTCGAAAAAAGCGCGTTCAAAGAGGGAAATAGACCTCTCGCTCACGCCCCCCGGGATCGGAAAATGTCTCTTTCCTGATCTTCCAACTGAACTCATTCTTCTCATCATCTCGGAATCGTCTTCTGACGAATTAGATCGTCATGATACCTTGTTTGCCCTCTCACGGACGTCCAGAAACCTCAGGAATGTCACCATCAACATGACTTGGTCTGTGTTTGAGGTGGTTCGCTCCCATCATCCCGGAGGTGGGCCATATTTCGCTACATTTCTAGAATCATTTTCTGATGCCTGGACAAGACTGGTCAAAGGGGCTAGCGGACGACCTGGAGCACAAGAGCAACGTTCTTGCTCAATTAACACACCTACATCCTCTTGTGCAGTGCGTTGATATTTCTTAAACGACGACTGTCTTGAAGATTTACGCGACAGTTAGCACAGTTCGAGTAATTTTGACACGTCGCCGCAGCGAACAAGTCATCCCTGCCTTCGCCGCCTGCCTGGACAAACTCACGAGCGTCAACACGCTCATCATCGCTAAATCGCACACTTTAATGACCACGAATCTGAAGGAAGGCTTCGACGGTTACACATTCCGCCATATTCGTGAAATTGAGCTCCCCACCCGGGCTCACAACGTCTTGCGGTGTTGCCCAGAGGTACGCATCGTGATCGCCAATGACACTGAACCAAGGAATACGAAATCGTCCAAGCTGATCTCGGCTATACGGGCAATGTGCCCTCACGTCGAAGAGGTTAGCCGTTTCGAATTGGATCTACAGCAACTGAAAAGTCAGTTCTTTCCTCCTTGTCCCGCCATATGTTAATGTCAATTTCTCTAGGCCTTTCAAAGGCGGCCCCAAATTTGCGCATCCTTGGTCGAGTCGTCTTGGATCCAGATGAATCCAAAAACGTATGTTCGACATTTCGTTTACGATCATACTCGAGTGTTGAATACAGACCAGGGTGCTGTTATGGAACAGTTGAAATCGTTCAAGCAGTTGGTGGAGTTCTGGACCTATGTTCCATTCCAAGAGGATGTTGTAAATTTTGTACCATAGACTTGCTCGATAGCCGTGGGTGATGCACGTTTATCGGTGCACACCATGTGGGACAACAAGAATTTGACTATCTACATTAGTGATACATTTTGAGTAGCAATTTGGATACCTAGAAGGGTAGCAACGCCGTATGAGAGCGTAAAAGGACCTCCGACTTTGAGGCCGGACGCGCTCTCCTTCTTCTAGAACACATAACTCTTGCTGTCGCAGGCAACGCGTCTGTCCACGACAAGGACTAAAGGGAGCGCACGGTGCTAAGTTGATCAGTGGCCCACAAGAGGAACCAAGGGCAGTCCTCAAAGACAATGATGATCAATCGTGATAGAGAGGCGCCGCCGGCATCGTTCGGATATGGAGAGTGTACCACTTTGGGTCAGGATTGTGTTTTAAAGATGCCACAGATGGGCTGAATGCCAATGATAGCTTGAACTGGATAGTAGACACAAAAAAGATGGCGATGGGAAAGGATATCCAAATGAGTGGAACCTCAAGACCGCCCATTCTGGGTCAAGGTGGGAACAATAAACATCCGCCTGGGAGAAGCTAGCGCAAATTCGCACGCAAACACCCTACTCGATTTTAGATAGAAACATAAAGCCAAGTCCCTGTACCGTGTCTGTGGAATCAAGTACGTCTTGTCGGCACCGGCAATGTCATTTTCCCAAGCCGGCCCTAAATTGCCATTCACGCCCACGATGAATTCTGCCCTCAATGTTTGCTCATGGCGGACGCAATTATATTGCCCTGGACGCAAGCACCCGACGACCGCGCTACAGCCAAGAAGCCATAGTCACTATACAATTCTCACAGTGGACGGTGTTCCTAGCTGTTCCTTGTACAACAAGTTTCGATTTCCCCTTCAAGTACGGTCGCCGCGCGTGTGTGGGAACCTCAGCCTGATGATGAGAACATTCAACAACCTGTACGTGTAGTGCTACATGCGTGAACTGCTGCTGTTCCGCAGTGGTAGTTCGTTTGCACTGTGAACGGTATATTTTTGGTCTGCTATACTTCGGTGCCGGGGCTTGACGCTTTTCACAGATCTTGAGCAATAAATGATGTACTTGCCAGAACGCGCGTCGCGACTTGCGGTCGGAGTAGCCATCTTTTCTCAAAACACGTCAGACAAGGTGAGAGAACCCGGTCACCGTCAATCTATTGGTATCTCACGCATATCGTTCAAGCAGGTGCCTTGCAGAGCTTGGCATTATCGCGCTTAATTGGCTCTCGCCGTTCTCCACCGTGCTGGCGATATAAAAGCCTCATCGCACCCATGAAGGAAGCATCGCCTCTCCAAGATGCGGTTCTCCTGCCAATGCATGTTGGCTCTGGCGTCCTTGATTCCTCTCGCGGCTGCGAAGGTGGCTCGATTTGACATGCCCATCGTCAATACGGTTATTGCCCCGGACGGCTTTTCGCGCTCGTAAGTTGCGTCTTTTACCAAACTCTATGATTGCTGAAGGCAGGATAGCGCGATTACACCAGGAGGGACTTTCCCGGGTACTCTGATTACTGCTCAGAAAGGCGACTCCGTCGAGATCGTCACGCACAATAGACTATCCGATACAAAGATGAGACGTAGCTATTCTATAGTAAGTCTTTGCTCGCTGATGACACTTGTGACTCTGAACATATGCCCTCCAGCATTGGCATGGATTCTTTCAAGCGAGAACGTCTGGTATGGATGGGCCTGCGTGAGTATCCTCCCTCCGTTCGATCTTCGGCTGATATTGGTGTATAGCTTTGTCAACCAGTGTCCCGTCGCTCCTGGAGACGATTTCACGTATTCATTCGACCTCGCTGACCAAATTGGGAGCTACTGGTATCACTCCCACCTGTCGACTCAGTACTGCGATGGCTTCCGGGGCGTATTCATAGTCTATGGTCAGTATTTCCTTATCGTCGCTTGTATCGTTAAACATTGCCTTCCGTAGATCCCAACGATCCACTAAAAGACTTATACGATGTCGACGATGGTAAGTCTGTTTTGGACGTGGTGTCGATATACAGGCCGTTGACCTGCTTGGCAGAAAGTACTATTATTACACTCGCCGATTGGTATCACGTCTTTGCCCCAGACGGCCAGAATGACTTCTTCAAGACGGGTTCGGTTCCGTGAGTACTGATCTTTTCCCAAGCACATCAAACGCTTAATGTTCACCATTCACAGGGTTCCTGATTCTGGTAGATGACATCTCTATTCATTCTATTGACGGTCTCTGACGTTTTCGCAGGCTTGATCAACGGACGTGGCGCTATGTCGGAGGGGTAAGCATCTATGTTCTATCTACGAGCATGCTCCTGATGGATGTTGATAGCCGTTGGTCGATTATGCGGTTATCAATGTCGTCCCGGGGAAACGCTACAGGTGGATATCGTTTTTATCCTATCGCTTTGTCTTCTAACTTTTGTAAGGTTCCGCCTTGTTTCGATCGCATGTCGCCTTTCTTTACGTTCTCCATCGATAACCATCTCATGGATGCCATGGAGTTGGATGGCGTTGAGCACGATCCGGTTACGGTCGAGAACGTTGATGTATATGCTGGTTCGTTGACTGATATCAAACCCCGATGCATCTGTATTGATACGTTCACAGCGCAACGTGTCTCCGTTATTGTCAAAGCAGATCAACCCGTTGGAAACTATTGGATGCGCGCTCCGTACGTGTCTCTTCCTCGAACCTTCTGTATCGCTGATGACTGAATGCAGTCTCACAGGCGGTAGCCCTGCCCGAAACCCTAATCGTTGTCCTTTCGGCGTTGCCTGTGCAGCACGATACTAATGGATTCTAGTCGATCCTAATCTCACACGCGCCATCCTTCGATATGCTGGCGCACCCAAAGTAGAGCCCACAACGGAGAGAACTGCAGGCGTCAAGTTGGATGATGGACTGATGCATGTGAGGCGTCTCTTTCTCATCGGTACGCCTATACCTGACTTTTCATTCCACAGCCTATCGCATCAGAGGGCCCAGGCAAAGTACGTCTGCCTTCTCTGTATCTGGTCGTCGTATATTCATGTGATTGTATAGCTCGGAAGTGGGGTGGCTGATGTGCATTATGTGTTGAACATTGCTCAGGTGTGTTCTGTCCGACATATCAGGAATTGGAGTCTGCTTGCTCACTTTCCCCCCAGCCGAATCCACCGTTCTTTGACATCAACGGCATTTCATACCTCTCACCTCCAGTTCCCGTGTTGTTGCAGATTCTGAGTGGCGCGTTCCAGCCCCAGGATTTCTTACCATCTGTACGTGAAGTTCATTGGTCGATTCTGATTTCAGCTGACAATATCTCAGGAACAAGTGAGTGCGCTAGAGCGAGAATCTTCGGAGCGTGTCTGATGTTTCCAGGTGTTCCTACTCCCGCCAAACAAGACGATCGATATATCTATTCCGGGTACGGGTGCTCATCCGTTCCATCGTGAGTTTTCCATACCCTTTGACTCAGCTCTCCCTTGACCTCTTATTAAAAGTGCATGGTCATAACTTCGATGTAATCCGGCAGTCGAATACTGAAGAATTTAACTTCGTCAACCCGGCTCGTAGGGATGTAGTACCGAGTACGCATATAAGACGCGTCCCCATTTCCGACTAATCTCTGTCCTAGTTAATGGTGGTAACACCACCTTCCGATTTTTCACTGACAACCCGGGCGCGTGGTTCTTGCATTGGTATGTCTATAAATCTGATGCTGTTGCTGATACTTAATCACGACTGTAGCCACATCGACTGGCATCTGGAAGCAGGGCTTGCCATTGCTTTTGCTGAAGCGCCTGCTGACAACATCGCGGGTCCGCATGCGCAGATTTCACCTCAGGAGTGGAAGGGTCTGTGCCCAAAGTACTGGTCGTTGCCACCACAAGAGCAGTAGACTTCTCCTCTCCTACTTCAATTTATCTATTATGTATGCGTCATGTAAAGCTACTATGACAAATACTTCTGATTTTCATACCCTGTATTTACGAACAACCTTCGGATCAGTCAGTATCGTGTTCGGTTTAATGAACGCGTTCACGACGCGTCGCCGCGATCACGCGATCGTTTATTTATCATTATTGATTTCTCTGAGCCATTTTCCACCTTGACCACCTACCACCATCACGACAACGGAGCGCAAACGAAGAGGACCCGGCCTGCTCATGCCACGCAGTTGCTGCAGATATCTCTCGACAACGCCTGCTGCGAATGCAGCCAGATGGTACAGAACGCCTTCCTGTCTATATATGCTAGTCGAGGTGCGTTTTTTTTCGAAATCCGACCGATATGCTCCAGGCTTCCTCTAATCGCACTCTCTGGACCTGCTGCACCTGTCTTGTGTCAATACCGCCCTTCGCGACCTCATCGTGAGCAAATCCTACGAAGCGATCTGGAGTATTATCGCGAAGAACGTGCCCAACATGTCAGGACGCCTTCTCCGGTATGCCAGCACCCGCCTGGCATGCTATTACCCTCGTCCAGAAATGCTCTGTATGTCGACAATATGCTACTCAGTGCCATACTTCGAAGCTCCTCCCACAGGTCTGCTTCGATAAGACGGTCGTGCAGTTGGGTTCCCTGCGTTATCGCATATGTTCGTTCTGCGCAAATATTCAGTGAGTTATGATCGTTCCGACTGCCTCTCGGACTTCGCTCAGATCGTATAGCATGTGCCTGGATGGTTCAATACGTGGCGGGATGATATATGCTCGGTCGGCTGCTGAAAGTCCCAGCTCCAATGCAATCATAGTCGAACTCAACACCGGACGACACCGTCCAGCGATTACGACTAGTCGCGAATGGCCTTTGCGGGAAGTGCAGCGACTATCCTCAGTGCGAATCAGACCTGTGATTTTGGGGCGGGACTAGTACGGATGTCGTACCCGTATTTCACCCCGACTACCTGGCGTGCGCATACGTACGATTTATCTCCCGCTATGAGGATCTATCACACGATTTGGACGACGGCGTTTTGTCGCTTGGAAATGTCCTGATTCGGATTCCAGTTAACCATAGGTCATACGAAATGGTTCGCTTCATCCAGATGGTCATTCACCTGGTGATACGCCTGATCAGCTTCACTCCGTTGACCCTAAATGTGGCGCAGAAAGTCTCTTCGGATGTCGTATGGCCTCACATGGTGTGTTTGACATTTTCCTTTTGGAGAATCTTTTGCTTATATATGTTTTGCGAGGTCCAACGTTGCGCGGAAGCGCCTTTGTCAACCGAACGACTGGTCAAGAGTACATTCTTTATGGTCATGCGCATCCCGACCGATATACCGAATGGATGGAAACTTGCGGAGACGGTCTGTCAAGCACGAGTGTCTGCACTGTTGTAATCTTCCGACGGAGAATATACTCAACAGGTATCATCGGGCCCTAAGTGTGCGTGATACCCAGTACAATACACGGATAGATGCTCATTTGTTTGCTTTCTTCAGACATGAAATCAATCAACCTGTTGAGTCCGTTAGTTTCCAACGGAAGGAGCCGACCACGAGTAATGCAGAGTTCGTTCAAGAAGCGGGGTGTCATCTGCGGTCATCGTCGCAGACCATCCTCTTCAGTAGGCTTTGCTACTGAATCTGAAGTTCAATCTCTGACGTACGGTAAAGGATAATCAACATGCATAATTGAAGATCTGTGGCGCATTTCGTTAAAGATGCTAACAGCATCGCAGTTAATTTCACGAAGCAACACTTGACTGGAAGAGGTTCGCCGGAATGACTCGACGCTTTAAAAAATTTCCTTTGCCATTGGGCTAAGCTTGACTCACACCAGATGCATCGGCCGAAAGGGTCGTTAGCCGGCGGCACCGGCGATCAGCCACAAAGCGGCAACCCGGTTCGGGTCTCGTCATCTGACCGCCCAGCCCAGGCAGTGACTTGCTTCTGACTCTCATCTCCTACCACCTTTCAGCGTGCGCAAGGCGACCAGCGGGAGAGAGCCAGGTTTGATTATACCCCGCCTAGTCTCCTGCCATTCTGACTGTTTGTCCGGCTAGACGTAGCCAAAAAAACGAGAGAAAAACTAAGAGGAAGCGGGATTTACGGCCGACTTCATTTCTAGGGACGACTTCGGCGAGAAAGCAAGGGAAGAACAGAGAGAGAAAGAGGACAGAAAACGTATAGCATCCAAGTTTGCATGCCCGTCTCCTCACATTGGATTAGGTCCTCCAGTGCCAGTACGGATACAACCTTTATACCCGGAAAGACTGATAGGGACGGAGGCGGAGATGGAGGTCGGCACCGCGCGCGACCGCGGCTCGTAATAGGTGGAGGTACGCTGTTCACTCTGACGGGGTTCTAATGCTTATATAGTTTTCAGCGGCTGTCACGGAAGCGAATCCCGCCACACTAGACGGTTCCTTAACGGCTGCCTCCTCCGCCTCCTGTACGCTGGAGGACGAGCAATTGCTGTCGGCAGCGCTTTCGAAGGATGGCGACCATGTAGATGGCCACCTCAAGTCAGCCTCATGTCCTGGGTTGTGGAACCATCTACGGCCTTGTCCCCTGCAGCCATGTTTCTCAGCGCATTCGGTTCTATGCCATCTATCGAGGGTCTTCCTAGCACGTCTGATACACTGTTTTCTCCGCCATCCTTTTTCCCATCCCCGATCGCCACTCTTGACAGTGTCGCGCAGCCTGCAAACGAACCCGGTGAAGGCTCCACGGTGTGCGGATATACCCTTGGCTCTGTTGTCGGATATGGCGCGACGGCAACGATCCGAAAAGGTCACAGAGACAACGCGGTTGTGGCCGTGAAACTTGTTCCCCTTCGTGTTGATCACCCGACGCGCAGCCAGTCATTATTCGTAAAATCGCCGCCTTCCTCCCGCCCTACACTCAAGCGCCTGCAAAAAGAGGAGGACATATGGCGGTCCTTATGCCACGAACATGTGTTGCCTCTTTTTTCTAGTACATGGATAAACGAGTCCTGGTGGATAGCCGTGACGCTATGGTGTCCAGCAGGAACTCTGTTGGATTATGTCGTGCGCGGGAGAAGGAAATCTCAGAGTACCCTCGGCTCTTCCGTCAGCTCACTTCTGCGGTAGTGTACCTCCATGAGGTAGCTCACGTCGTTCACCGGGATTTGAAACTCGAAAATGTGATGGTGGACGAGGAGGGCGGTGTCAGGGTGGGTGATTGGGGTATGGCCCGACGCCTGTCTGACGACCCCACTGATGATGAGGACGAGGACCAGGAAAAGGAAGACCTGAAGTTGGGATACATCGCGCACTCTCGATGTCTCAGCCTGCGCACCATCCGCGCCTGGGTCTGGCTGGTGTTCGCCACCGCAACTCTACGACTGCTGCTACGCACAAGCCAGATAAGAAGGGCCATTTTGCTCCAGGCAGCGTGCCGTATGCTGCGCCCGAGCTGTTTCAGCCTATCCACACTATTGCGACAGCAGCTGACGTCTGGGCCCTGGGTGTCATTCTCTTCGCCCTAGTGGAGGGACGTCTGCCGTTCTGGGACGCGTTTGAGCCGCGAATGATTATCAAGATTCGACATGGTGACTGTTTTCTGTATGTCCTTTTTCTCTTGATGCTAATTGTCATGTTTCAGGCGATATTCCAGTCCCGACTGCTCCGTGCTCGCGAGGCACGCGAAAGGTGTTGAGGGGATGTATGGAGAGGGACCTAGCGAAGCGCTGGACAGCAAGAGATGTGGATGAATCTTCTTGGGAGGTTGGTGGAGAGGAAGAGGAGTCAACATGGCAGTGAACGAAGAGGATTATTCGCGCCATCGTTTGAGATCGAGGAGCCGGGCAGGTAGGAGCGCCGAGCGTAGCCCCATGTTTTCGCCGCCGCTTTCAGCCTCGCGCTCGAGGAGTCGGGCTGGGAGAAGCATGGAACGCAGTGCTGTGTTTTCGCCGCCGTCGTCGGCGTCGAGGTCGCGATCGGGTGGGATATCACTTGAGCGATCCAGTTCAGGCGGATATCGCTGGAACGTGGCCGGTGTCGCGGGCGTGGTGGGGAATGGAGTCGTAGTGCAGTCCGAGCGTCTTGCCTACCACACCTGTGGATTCGCGAATTGACTTGGAACGAGTGGTCGAGGGATGGGAGGAGAGCGCAGAGGGTGCAGACAAGTTTGTCGAGGTGAGTGTGCACCCGGTTGGTGATGTCGTTAAGACATGAGGCGATTGTACAAAAGTATTACTCAGTATTTATGCTTCCCCTCTCATTCTTTCCTCTTTCTATTTATCCGTCTTTGTATCATCACCTTTCTTACGTCTCTGTATATTTACTTTACGAACGTCATGTTGTATACCCTTGATCGGCGTGGACGGAGTGCTGGACGTCTACGTTATGCGTGACTCCATCGCACATGGGTCGGACTCGATTCTCTGTAGATTAAGTGTTTATTTCTAATGCGTACTCTGGTGGCGCAATTCAATGTCTCGATATTCTAGTTTAGGTGTCTTTGTGTGGCTATATCTGAGCATCAGAGGCGTACATGAATGATTACCGAAACCGATTCCTGCATGCTTTCATAAACTGTCCGGACTTCCTTCGAAACCATCTTCTGCTCACGCGGCATCAGACGTTACCCCGGAGGCGCCGGAGTGAACGCGCCATACTTACTACGAAATAAATCGCCGCTCTACAGACGATGCATAGAGGGTTATGCGTGTAGCTGATGGTGTAAACTCATCTGTTCCCTGTATAGTAAGTGCTTATCATGAATGCGTACTTTGTTCCATGGTGGCGCAATTAAATGTCTTGATGTTCTAGTTTAGACAGAAGCGTACATGAACAGTTTCCGAAGGCGATACTTGCAATCTTCTATAAGCTATCTTGGAACCATCTTCTGCTCACGCATCAGCTGTATGCGCTGACGTTACCCCGGAGGCGACGAAGTAAACGTGCCATACTTACTACGAAACTAGGACGGCCGCTCCACAGATGATGCATAGAGGGGTAAGCGTGTAGGGCTGATGGGGGAAGGCGCCGTCGCGGGAAATATGACACTGGCATGAGATGAGGATCAGCCCAAACCTTCACCCTGTCGTGTTACCGCGTCACTATTCAGCGCCAAATTCGCTACAGCCAATGTGGCCGCATATCATTCTACAGCACTGGTTTGTGATCTTCTCCTGTGCGGTATTTATGCTCACACAATGTTTATCGATGAGAGCTTCCATGTCTGCGGAAGTCGAACTGTACAGAAGTTAACACGTGGCTGCACTCAGTCTTCTTTTGACACCACCACCTAAGCACCATTGGCAGCTATCCCCGCTTTAGTCTTCGACCAGTTGAGGCACTGGGACCATATGGTCCTTGTACAGCCTACCATTGACGCTGACCGTTACTGTCCTCAGCGAAGGACTGGGTAACTTCTATATGACAAGGATCAGCTCTGTTAGGATCATCGATAACAAGCTGTTAAGACTCTAACGCAACTCTAACGCGAGGTTTATATACAGGTTCAGTACGTTTGACGCCACTGGATGTACAACACGGCTTCTGTGGCTTGTCTTAACTCTGAGTCTCGTCGCATCGATTGAAATGTCCTCTCTAAACGGTCGGACCTTCATGTTTCCGGAACTTGGCATAGCCTCGACGAATTTGATGGGATCTCACAAGTTAGCTGTTCACAGCTGTGGACAATGCAGCGGTCTTTGAAAGCGGAAGAAACTTCATGCCTTCGTTGAGTTGATTTAATGACCACTCAAGTTAAGAAGTTTGTCCATTTATTCTGCCTCATCATACCTACGTCCGCATTACCTGTTCAGCAATGTCATTCTGCGCACGACAAATCGACGAGACCACTGCTCAAGATGTACTTTTCATCATCGTGTTGATTCGTGAGTGCTCAGTTCTCGGTGGTCCAACTGTTTGAATTCGACTTGCGCTTCAGTTGGAGTCATGCTTGCGTGCATCAGTACCGCTACGGTTGTGTTATATTGCTTGAAGCGATCGCGGAGGCAGAGAGACCTGGAGAAACCGATAATCATTTCGCTGGAAGTGATTGAGGACAACAAGGGTGGTTGTCGACTCCAAGAAACAGTGTGATTTGAGAACCTTTTGTCTCAGCGCTATGCATCCTCAAAGGTACGCCTCTCCATGACTTGCCGTTCACTGTGGGACTGACTCGATGAATAGCCTATGCTTCAAGTTCCTAGCATGGCTCGGATCTCTGTTCCCCTGCCTCTCATAAATATGGGGCCATTTGTGTCGCTGCCACCTTTATGTTTCTCGTTGAGCCGTGTCTCTACTACCTTCAATCTTGCTATTGAATCTCGTCTCCATACTCCATTATTTACTGGACCTTAATGACAGAATGGTCTCATTCCCCAAAAGTCATTCCTTTGAACGCAATCAATTTCAAGTTTTCAAGAACACTGGGAGGAAACATACCTTATATTAATTACCGTAATTGACCGACGTTGAATGGAGGACAACAACACGCAAGACCACTGCGCAAGGTAACACGGAGTTTGAGAAACCAAAGCGCGCCAATTGCCAAAGCCAATCCGACTACATTACGGAGAAGAGGAACAGTGAATGGCAGCGACCGAAGGCACGACGATTTCGCATCGGGACAGTCGAAGGTCGTTTCCGAGAAGAGAATGCTATTGTTCGCAGGGGAAACGCGTGCTCTGAGAGCTCTCGCTTAAAAAGCCTGCTACAAACTACTTGAAACAATAAACTTCTACTTTCGTTTCTGAGTAGGCAATGCGTTCTGTGAAGACGCTAGTTCATGTGGCGTCGATCATCATCATGACGCTTGTTTAGCTTTGTTGTGACAGGCTCATCTTGACCACCGACCACCACTATCCTCTCTACGCCAGCTCGATATGACCGACAAAGAAAATCAACCACTGGTGCATGCTCCAGCCAAGCGTGGCCGCAAACGTCGTACCGTTGCCCCCCGCGATGGTCTTGGTCTTCCTGACCTGCCTTTTGATGTCCTGCTCGAGGTGCCTTGTCTGCCAACTTTTTTCGCGTTTTTCCATCTCAAATAGAGGCAGATCTGTTCTTTGCTTTTGCCTTTGGATCTGCTCAACCTCGGACGCGTCAATCGCGCGTTGCGCCGCACGCTGATGAGCAAAGGCTCGCGCACCGCTTGGAAGGCTGCGCGCGCGAATGCAGACAACCTACCGGAGCCCTTTGATGGCATCTCTGAGCCGGCTTGGGCGCAGCTCGTCTTTGTGCGCATCTGCCAGGTAAGTCGGCGTTTGTCGTACTGCGACCTCCCTGACGCATTCGTAGTTTTGTTGGACGAAAGTTGTCAAGGAACCAGATTTTCATCTGTTCTGTCGAATATGCCCAATTTGCGCGAGAGACCAGTGGGTATCGGCTCATCCTTCCCCAAGCGTTTATTAATTTCTCCGCCTAGTCTTGTTGAGCAAAACATCACCGTCGATGATCCTATATCGTCTCTCATCCCGCTAACTCAGTATAGTTCGTGCATCCTGTTCATGCCTCTCTACATATCTTAAGACTATCCTAGCACGTCAGCCTCTGAAAACGACCTACAACGAAACCAAGCTCAGTATGGAGAGATTGCTTGATCCAACGGACTTCATCGCTGCTAAGCAGACCGAAAAAAGCATGGCCCAAGCAGTCCGTTTCCTGCATACCGGATGTCTTTCAACTAAAGTTTGTTTCAGCATACCCTTCTCTGCCTGGACTGGATTCGTCTTATTCAAAAGAAACGCGCGCAAGAATTGGAGGATGCTAGAAGCGCTCGCTTCAATCAGTGAGTGGATTTTTATATGTTGAACGCATATATTCAATCTCTCAGAATATGCGATAGGCTACGAACACTGGGATTTGGTGAAGAGCTGACGTTCATGGAAGAAGTTCAACATAACACACTGCAAGAGAGATTGGCTGGTCATCACCTCGTGAAACAGACCCGTCCGTTGACTGATCGCAGTATGTCGAGCTATAGATCATTAATCATCCGTGCTTATCGTTCTATGTAGTCTGGGCCAACATTCGTGATGACTTGACGATGTTCATGAACAGCGCTCGTACCCAGCGCTTGGCATTTTGCGAACGGCTGTCGCTGTCTCGGAAAGTTACGGCTGTGTACTTCCTCCGCATGCTCAAAGAAGACGAACCAACGTCCTTCTCCTGGGTTCAACTCCCGTACTTTCTCTCTTTCCCGCCCGTAAAGGCTATCATTGATCGAACCGGCTACGACGGTGTCTGTTTTCATGTCTTCGCTGAGGATCTTGCTCCCATTCAGGCTTGCGCCGCCGAATTGTCGGTCACTCTGGACGTACAACTTGCTTCTGTCATTGACGGCGAACAATCTGGATCGCCTTTGAGCATAACACAGGGCGATATTCGGACTCGCCTTCAGCTCGCCACCAGTGGCGTAATCTGCACGAAGTGTAGTCGACTTCCCGATGACCTTTCCTCCGTGGGTATCAATACCTTCAACGAGAGCGGATCTACTTTTGCATGCCACCCACTTTTCTACCCAGAGACACTCACGCATTCATGCGCCCTAGGCACTGACCTGCAACGAGTTGAAGGGACTGTAGACATTCCTGACGATGTGAATATCGCCAATTGCGGACGTCGAAGGCGGACGGAGCTACGGATTGAATTATACCAGAAACATCCCTTGTTGACTTGGCTCCTGGAGGCGGTAGTGACTATGGCGGGAATGGATCCAACTACGGCTACGGTCACTCAAATGGACAAAGCAGCGCCCCTCTTCGAGTGTCGATCCTGCGTGGCCGCTAATAAAACGTCTGGGCCTGTGCTCAAGCGTGTCCTGTACAGCTGGCGGAATATTGTGCATGAGCCCGCCACTTTGCCTCTTCATCGCTGACTGCTTTGATTATACAGGTTGGTCATGTCCTCTCGGAAGCCATGGGTACCGCCTTCGCTAGTGCTAACTACTTCGCCGAACACGTCACTCTGGTGAGGATAGCTGACATTTCCAAGGAGTGGATGATTCAGCGCACAATCTATGAAGAGGTTCGCTACCATTGCAACGCTTGTCGAGATAGCACAATGGAGAAGCTTGGAGGATATACTATGATGGAGCTAGAAGACCATTTTATGTGCGCGTACGTTGTCTCGCTTATTCTCTAACAGGTCATCTAATGGTGATCGATTATCAGGCAGGACGGATTGGAAAAAGATCACCCTTACGATCTCGACGATGCCACCGAATATGAAGACTATGTGAAGACTTTTGGAGCGCCGGAGCAGCCTCGACGTACGACTGTGCACCTGACGCAAAAGACACCTCAACAACGGAGGACCTGAATGACTTGCGGAACTGGACTGCAGACCTGGATTCCTATTACTGAATGACTGTGCTACTTTGGATGGAACTGTATTTCTGAGACTCCGCTAGAACGCTAGACCCACTCTGTATACCTAATAGTCTGACACGATACTTGCCTTGCCACCGAATAACCGCTTAGAAAGATATCCTTTCAATGAGATGGTATGTAGCAAACTACTGATGTTCACCGCTGCCGTATATTATGTCAGTGCTCAACCAGCGACGTCTCCTAACGAAGACAGTCAGGCATCCCGTGTGAGCCGTGTTTCTCGAGACTGTCAAAACCCCCGTGTCAATATTGTTCCCTCTCCCACGATTCTGAACCGAGTCAATGTACAAGACGTATGGGATACGAAAATGAAGCCAAGTACACGATCGCCCACGCCAACCGGTAAGTACTCTGCCAGTGGGTTCAGCTCGACATCATCGCGCGTCCCCTAATATCTCACGTTTTGACTCCAGTTTTCGCAACAAGCATGGACCTTGATGAAATCTTCTTCCTCCTCCCCCAGCCCCCTCCCTATAGCACCGGCTCTGTGGTCTAAAAGCAACGTTTTCGAGCGACGTCTAGTTGAAGTAGTACAGTACTATAAATGTTTTTTCCGCGCTGTGAACTCGCGATGAGAAGGGCTTGACGCAAAAAAAAAAAGAAAAGGTAATGTAGCCAGAGATCCAAACGTTCAAGGAATTCAAACGCCATCTTGGCCAAATGCTCGAGGGTCTATGGGAGCCGATGTGGCGTAGTTATTCCTTACAGGTGTGGTACTATAGAGACGGGATGGAGCAACTGCCCAGCGCGATGCGACTGGGAGCAACAGATGACCACCCCATGACGCGACATAGTCGTTTTACGCTTACCACCCTGCCACAGAGCACCCGCCTTAGAAAAATGAAAAGAAGATATGATTGTACATTACGAGAAACAGTCCTTGAGATATACAAAACGAGCGGAGACAGTTTCAATACACAGCATATCATAAACTAAATTATAGTCCAAGGGTATGTATATCCAGTCAAAAGAAATAGTCCATAAGCTCTCACTGATCATGACTCGTCACACTCCAATCCGCCAGCGCGACACTAGGCGGCGTCACCAGGCTCACACCGTCCCACTGCGGGTTAAATAACACCTGGATGTCCAGGGTCCCCGCGTCTAATTGGATCATGAGCGTCGTAATGCCCGGATTCGCCTGGTCAATATCCGTGCCCGTACTCGCCTCAGAGGAGAAGCTGGCTCCGCTGGGTGATAAAATGTGCACCTCGAGCGTCTTACCATCTCTTGTTAGCGTCGCAGTCGCCCCATTGGTGGATACCGTCGCATTCGTATGCATCTGCCACTGCACGGCTTGGTCCGAGTCAACCTCGTCCTGAATGAGAACCTGCCGGCGATTGTTGATGGTGCGTACACCGCGCTTGACGCTTGTGCTGCGGAATCGTTAGTAAAAGAAGAAATAATAAGCACGAGAACGTACACATTATAGGCGCTGGTCATATCCGTAACCCAGAATGCAGAACCCTCCCAATCCATAACCGTGCTGGAGCCCTGCTTCGTGCCACTGCTTCCGCTCGCCAAAATCTCCGGCTTAGCGGCAGCATTCTGGTTCGCGCCACCAATCAACAACGTATTTTGCCCCTCAGTACCCTTGCGGTAATACGTCCACCGTGTCGCAGTCTGCGCTTCTGAAGAAAAGTAGTCCGTGCTGAGATAGTCGCCATTTCCAAACTCGCCTGCCCACCGCGTACCCATGGCGTCAAGCACAAAGTCACCAACATCGAGATCGTTGTGCGTCTGGTGACCTTGGTTCTCGCCCGCCTTCATGGCAACGTACAAAGCGTTCTGGTCGGTCCACGACGAGCGCATGGCGACCCACTGGTCGAGCGGATCGTTGAAGAAGGCGTCAACTTCCTTGTCCTCCCAGTAAGCACCGCTCAAGCCGGGGTTATACCAGAACATGGCCCATGGCTCGGCCGCATCCCAGCGATCTCTCTGGAAGAGTGCGTACTCTGGGATCTTGTAATATTCGGCGTAGAACATGATGGAGTTGGCGGTAGATGAGAACTTGTTCGGGCCAGAATCACCAAACTCGAACATACTGGTGGCGCCGTAGACGTGCATGTGGAAATCACCCGTCTTTTGGAAGTCGGGGTTGACAGTCATGAGCTCGTAGTCGGAGCCGGTCGCGGTGAGGAGAGCGCTCGCCATTTCGGCGTGGCCGGTTGTACCAAAATACCAGTAGTTGGGAGTCTCCTTCCACGTGCCGTCCGTGCTGACTGCGTCCGCACAATTCTCTTTGGCGTTATCGATGGTCAGGCCTAAAAGGGCAGCAGCGTGGCCAACATTGTCATCGTCAAGAATGGCAAGCGAGGCAATGGTGAGGCCAGCGTTGCAAACGCAGTTCCAGTTACCCTGAGTATTGGTGCGCCACCAGCCATACGAGGCACCGCCGTAAGCCTCGACACCAAGGGAGAGTGCATTGGTATTTAGAGCATCGCGGATGGCGGCCTTTTGGTCGTCTGTCCAGATATCGTGAAGCCAATCATAGGCGATACCAAAAGCAGAGGCCATCTCAGCGGTATCCAAGAAATGCTCGCTATTCCATTTATCGTCGGTGGGGAACGTCGTGTCTGCTGATGTACCAGCAGCGTTCTGCGAAACATCGTAAGAACTAGCAGTAAAACAAACAAGAACCCGCACCTGTAGCTCGAGCCAAACCCGGTCAACGTACGAAGTGTCTTCCGTCATGCGGTAAGCGTAACTGAGCGCCTTTACCCTCTGCTTCACCTCGCGAGAAATGTCCAAGATACCCGAAGCGCCGTCCATATAATACGCCTTGGGGCCCTCTCCGAGAAGACCCTGCGCGTAGGCCATAATGGTGTCGTTCCAGCTGGACATATACGGGTCCTTCGCAATCATATCTGGAAGAGCATCCCACTTGTACTTGGGCGCAATAAGTCTGGGACGATCAGGGCGGAAAGAGGTAGGTGCTGGATTCGCAGCGGTGAAAGAGTCGGACGGCCATGCGAGACCGCTGAGGACAGTGGGCTCGACAAACGCCGCTGCGTTGGTCGTGCTGGGGTAGATGGGAATGCTGAATTCGGTGTTGGTCGACGTGGGAAATAGTCCAATGTCCTTTTTCACAGAGGCAACCTCTGATGGGTCACTGCTGCCGGTGGAGCCGCCGCTGTTGGACGATGACGACGAGCTCGAGTCGTCCTTGTTGGCCGCCCGCGAGCCGAGTACACCGCCTAGGACGGCAGCGATGATAACCACGACTGCGACGGGGATACCAAACTTGATCCAATTGCTCGTCTTTCTAGGCTTGGCGCCGCCGTTAATGAAGCCCTCGCCGGCCTCGTCGCCGTGTACGGCGTTGTAGTTGACCATGGCGGTCGAATAGAGAGGAGGAAGAAAGAGGTGGCGAGTAGAATGAGGGCAAAGGAGGGTAAACGCCGCGGGCGCTTGGTTTTAATGCTGGTCGTTGCTGCTGAAACAGATGTCACCGGTCTCACCGCCGTGGGAACCTTGCCCATCGCCGGTATCCCCGCAACGACAGACGTGGAGCTCGAGCTCGTTAATCGCTGTTCGCGCCAATCCACCATCAATTCACGAATGACCGCGACGATCTGCAGCGCAGTATCGCGTACCTGTACGCGACGCGCCCTATAGGACAACAGAACCCTGTCTAAAAATAGCGTGATGATTTCGGGTTACTCTCGCCGAGATGAGACTAGACATGGTCGATTGCGGAAAATAGCTCGGGTGGCGATGTCCATCCAGGCGTCAACGTCGGGCTGTGTGCCAAGTATCAGGACGCAAGAAACAATATAGCAAATCTCTTTCTCATCGACTTGAGCTCAAGACCATCCTCATCCAAAACGCAGGTAGTACGACTCCAATCATAGACCACGCAGCATAGTTCTCGTCCGTAAACGTCGGTGTCAGAAAATACCTCCGACGTTTACTCCGCAGGAAACAAAATCCCTTCTTGCATGAGCGATTTAAGTATCACGGCGCCATGAGATCGAGCATGTCCCCTTCTGCAAACAGCGTAAAGTACTTGTACATCTCAGACCTCACTTGGCTCGGAAAAGACTGCTTGGGCATTGATTACGCTTCATATTATATTCCACTAGGACAAAACGGACGCGTACCCCAGGTGGAGAACGCAAGGCTGAGGCTGAGGCGCACATATAGCAAGTGAAGAGAACACCAAGTATACGAGAAGCAGACCTGTATATATGGACACGCGTCTGCCTGTTGGAGCAAACGTTACAGAGAAAAAAGCGCGCTCGCGCCATAGATGCTTTAAATCGTAGTCCCTGAAGAAGATATCCGCCCCAAAACGATCAAAACAAAAACCATCATCCTCATTGACAAATACCAAAATACATATAAGGCACCTCGTAAGGTCCCAACGCATCTCTACAACGCGAAGCGGCCGAAATAAATGCCCTATCAATCGATATACCCAATCTTAGCAACTCTACACCCGGTCGATGAGTATTGTGTCGGGCGCGGAGTGAATAACATGGGAGGAAAATATGTCAGGCAGATAAAGCGAAATCGCGTATAAATCCAAGAGCTTGAGGGCCGGTCTCGGCTGTCGGACCGATCAAGCGGCAATCTTTGCGCCAACACACCGCCTGGTAGAGACTACTATCATCCAACCCAAAGACGAGACTCGCTTGAACCTGCTGACATGGGATCTAAGCCTAAGCAGCTATGAAGTAAGTCTATCTGAGCAGGTCGTCGTATGAAGCAGAAGTAAAGTCCGTAGCAATAGCAAGTATTCTAAAATCCAGGGATAATTATTTGTCCATTTCACGTCAATCATTGCAGTAACTAAAAAGGCTCTAAGCATCTGCCTCCGAGTCTGCGATCTGCTTGAGCGTCATCCTAACGCAGCGCGGAGTCTCCTGGCTCGGACTCCCAAGAACACTTTCATGATACGTATTCGCTTCTGGGTTCTGCAACTGATGCCTGTTCAACCGCGATGTCAGACCATCGCAAGGGCTGGTGCCAATCGAAAGCTTACTTGTCTAAAAGATGCTTCATCATCTTCTCGTCCTCGATACCCCCAACATCCTCTTCCTGCGGCGTATCGTGACAATGGAGACACTCGTACATGATCTCTTCATACGTCGTTTCGGCGACGACCCATCCCTCAGATATCTCTCCAATGTGGACGTCAAAGTTTGCGCTACCAATGAGATGCTCAACCATTGCGTGTCGGCTCTATCCCGACATTAGCCCATGACAAATATAGAGAATGGCAAGAAGGAACCTACGATGTTGCGCCAGCTGAATAGAAGACGCTGAGCGCTCCTGACAGACCCCGCACTCAAACATAACCCCACAGCCGTCCATATCGTCCACGGTCGCGCTCGACGGGTCTAGCCCAGCCATCGTGACTACTTCTTGCGTCAACCTAGCCATAACAGGGTGTTTGAGGTACAGGACTGGCGTCCACGGCGTGCGGAAAAACGAAACCCAGCTCCAGGAACGGTTTTCATCGAGAAAGTGATTATCCCGGCTGCCAGGAAATCGTAAGCCCCTGACGGCACACTTATGCGTCAGTACCTCTGGGTAGAACAGCGGTTTGAGCCGCAGCACTTTCGCGCTCAAAAACTCTTCCACTGCCGACTGAGAAAAGTCGATGGGGAAATGCGTGCAGGACGCGCATAATACTCCAGTCGCCGCCAGCCGAGAAAGTAACGATTTCAGGATGGGGTTCATCGAAGCTAAGGCTAACTCCTTCGGCAAGCCGGTGGTGTATCGAGTAACGCCAATTGTCCGCAAAGCTGTCCATTTCGGAAAGGACTTCCGTAAAATCCTCTTTTTTCAAAGCGCTATGATGCGGTCGATGCGTGCACGGCGTCCAGCGCGAGAAAGTCGGGGATGTAGGGGAGGAGTGTATGCGGGGGAAGGGCTTCCTTGAAGGCTCGGAAAATAGAGGCGGCCTTCGCTGTTCGCGATCGTAGCACGAGCGTGCGAGTACGCATCAGGTACATACTACGCACGCCGATCATGTACTCGAGAATAGCAGCCTCAATATTGCGCCACACTATGAAATCCAGGTGAACATACGATGAACGGTAAAGATGATGACATACCACAATCAGTAAGAACACGGTTTTGTCTGACTTGAGGAAGTTTCAGAAATTTCTCATAGATAGGCTTGTGCTCAGAGTAAGCGTGGAAGCCAATCGGCCGGGCGACCATGTACTGCACTTCATTTTCGTGTCCCGCGGAGGACAGTCGATCCAAAATTCTGTATCATGCTTTCGTGAGCGAAAAATCAGCATTGACTTTGAAAAACTAACGCGTTTCGACGCTGTTTTCCAGCGGCTTTCAATTCTGCCTCTCGGTCAGACGTACGGTCACCCAACCAGTCTTCGCACACATTCGCATGCTGTAGAGCCCTATTTATCGAACAATTGTGCGAGAAGCGTAGGACAAACCTTCATTAGTGTTTTCCGGACTTCCTTCTTCTTCTTTCGGAAGTCGTCAGTCAATCCTTTCGGAAGCAGACGAATTTCGTTCTCCATGTCCTCATAATCGGTCAGGCGAACGTAGGTGTCTTGAACTTTCTGCCTTTGATACGCTGATGCCAGGTCAAAGATATTAAAGAACTGCAAGTGCAAACGACGAACCCCATTGGTGCGAGGGAATCAATGTGAAAATTATCAATTTCGGGTCGGTCCGCCACGGGCATGACATCCAAGAATTCCTTCAGAGCAAGAAGGCTACATAGCGACAATCAGAGACGATTAGAGTCGGAGAAACGAGATACAGACTGTGTCTCCGAGCACTTTGCACAGATCCTGCAGCGAAGCCGGAAGTCTGGTTCCATGACTTTCGTCTTCCAGCAAAACTGGGTGTAGCCATGATCAATAGCAAAAACAGGGGACTGACGGGGACGTACATTGCAGACTCTGACGTAGATCAGATTCGCCCACGCCGGTTCGCTGAACTCCGGGAAGGGGTCTGGCAGGTCATTCGCGTTGGCTCTGGCTTGTTTCCACATCGCGCGCGAAGACTTTGTCTTGAACACGTTCCGTAGCGCATTGTTTACGCGACACAGATGCAGTAGATCATATAACGTAATGTGGGCACCAATCTAAATAATATTGAGCAAAGAAAACGCGAGAAACGCCGATATTACGCACCTCCAGTAGGACGTCAAACGGCAGCTCAGCGAAATTCGCGACGGGAAGGCAACGCGGGCCGCGAGACTTGCGGCTAGCTTGAGTATTACCGGGCGCCTTGTTTTCCTTATTGGCGGTCGTTTTTTTTTCGCCGCTTATTAGCTGGGCGGGCCATGGTGGTGGTCGACTGTCGAGAGCGATCGGGACCAACATTTGTAAACAAAGCCTTCCAGTATTCACATGTCCTACATTTTGCTTCTTTCAATCGTCGACATGGCTGCATACTGTATGTAAATATAAACGTTTCCATAAAGATTTTGTATAATCTAAAGACAGGCGATTCACCGAACATTCACCACTCTGCTGCCCATCCATCCATTAATTCGCTCTCACCGAGGTGGCTAGAAGGGTCAAACTGTAAACATACCTCGACTCTGCTAGCGAGTTCATGATACGCATTTCCCGCAGTGCTCAGCTTGTTCGAAAAGAGCCCGTACACCTCTCGAGCCTTGATCACCACTTCTTGCTCGCTGTCCCCAGCCATAATGACGAGATCAACGCGGCGTAAATGATCCATTGCAAGCAACGAGACCGGGAGAGCGTCCCACTCAAACGTCGATTGAAAGGTTACGACATCACTATCTGCAACGATGATAATCCGAACCTGCAATAATTCCAAGCGATACTTCTGGTCGGCGATGGCTAGAGATCGGACATAGAGGCCCCAATGTCTTAGAACGAAAATGGAAGTCTCGTTGAAAGGGGGCAAGCGCAGAGCTGGCATTCGACATGTGATCGTAAAGGTACGCAAGTTTTGCAGAGGCAAGGAGCTTGGAAGCCTAGAAATCGGAAAGTCAATGAAGGAATGGTCTTTTTAATGAATATACCAATCACCATTCAGGATTGACACTGTCTTCTGTTACCAAATCCAAGTCAAGAGACAGACTTTCCAGTGATTGCATCGACGCTAGCAAACGGGAGACCTCATTGGTCGGACCATGTTCCGAATCGTCCTCAGTCATTCTCTCCGGCCGAAGGTCCAGATGGTTAATTTGGGATAGGCACATGCGCCCCGAGTCGCGCGCCAGACCAGAAACGTCGGAGCCAAGTGCGTCAAGAAGAACTAAGCTCTTCAAGTGAGCCAAGTGCGACTCGTCCGCTAGACCGTGCCTCCAAGACGGGTTATCGCTTTTGTCGAAAAGTGAATTGCTCCAGTAACAACTACGGACGTTTCGTGGGGGTTTGATAACACGTATTTCTCGTACCACGGGGAAGGCACCGAGGACGCCATGAAGCGAATGTCGGTAAGCCACCCAGACACTGCTGAACGTGACAGTTTCGATACTGGATTGGGAAAACATGGCCTGTAGACAGTACGCCCAGTCGGAGGTGATATCTAAGCCTCGTATTTCGACCGCGTTTAACGCAGACAATGACGGGATGACCTGTGCAAGAGCGTGGTCCTTCGCGACCCATTCTTCCAGATCCGTCTCGTCGCCATGGTACAGGTTTTTGGTAGGACCTGAAAGGACAACCGTTTCAACGAGACATGCAGAGAACGGCGTTACGCGTTCACGAAAGCGCTTCGCGGTAGGCGTGAAGTGGGTGGGGTATCCACCAACCCAGGCGCTTTCTGGGGTGAGGATGATCTTTCGGAAGAGGTGCTTTCGAGCGCGCGGAACGAAGCGCTGAGATGTGAGACAGCACGCATACATATCCGAAGCAGTTTCTCCCCAGTATACGTCCGGCGGGCCACGTCCAGCAACCTCATCAATGATAGCATCGATAATCTCTTGCGGGAGTTCCGTGGAGGGGGGCATGCTAATTGATTCTCAAAAGCGGTACGACCTTGAAGCGTATTCAGTGTTCCTCGTCTTCATTTTATAGAAGAGCAATAAACATACCGGTCCGCCAGTGATTCGAATGTTTGCAACTAGATCCGCTGTTGCGATTCTACGTGGCAGAGCATGTAGACAACATCTGCATGATCATTCATCGTCAGCATCTCGACTAAGATGAAAATAATTAAACCGACACCTATAGCTGGAAATAAGGATGATCGTCAATGGTCAAGCGCAAGCGATGCCGACGGCAAGCCCCCCATCTTCGCAAGCGATCACGTGCACGGCGACTTTTTACTAGCGAGAAAGAAAGCTGAAAGTGGAAGTGATCTGCGAAAGGACGGAGATCATGTACTGTGCATTATCGTAACAAAAAGGTAGCGTAGCTCGTTACTTTCACCGACAGTGGGAACGATTTGGATACCGTAAGATTCAGTCTGGATTCAGTAAATCTAAGCCATACACTGAAAAAATGTATTAAACGGAAACTATTTCAGTCTTGAATGATGTACAGATGCACATGAACTGTCTAAGGGTTCTGATATATCTGGCCTCTGTCACTGCCACAGTGAAAAGGTAGAACGGTGTCGCACTAAGACTATGGTCGCCGTACGTATAACTGTCTTTGACCTGTCCGCCCATCGCACCATTGGAGTCACGCCCAGCCCATACGTCAACATCCCGGTGTACTGCCCAAGTCTTCCTAAGATGCGGCCGAACATCTAGCGTAACCTGGACACCGAGATTTCAAGAATGGATCTGGTCACTGGTCCACGGTGCACGGTTGGAGATGTGCGCAAGGGACCAATAAGAGCGAACCGTTATCTGCATCTTTTTCGGGCAGCGCAGACCAGCTTCTTTACCCAGAAAGTCAAATTTGGCGCCAGGGCACAGAGATGGCGTGTCAGTCAGTCGAAGACCGTTCTGCCGTGCCAAGTCATCCTCGACGTGATAGCCCCAGCGCAATCCCCGTCGCGTGACAACTTGTTGTACTCGGCCGACGGTCTGCATGCGCTCCCTCACGCGACCGGTCTTCATCGCTTGCGTTTCGGAGAAGGAGAGCGATGGAGAGATGGTGGGGGCAAACGGCAAAAGTATCGGAAAGTCTATCTTCGCCGAACCGGTAATATGACGCCCGTCTGCATGTTCCGTTCAACGTTGCCTCGCTGACTTTACGCTTACCATAAACGATGCACTGAGAGGATTTCGGATGACTGTCGTGCAGGTAGATTGGGCACTCGTTGGGTGTTTCCATATCCACGCGTGCGTAGAATTGGTTGTACGTGATGTTCTTGGGACCTTGGGCAATCTGGGAGGTGGGATGGCAATCTAATTAAGTGAATTGTAGTCGTGAGGTCGCAATGGTGTCGGGAAAGGTGTGCGATTTCGGTCCTAGTTTCTGTCAAGATAATGTCATTCCTCTTGTAAAGTATAACGACAAGTAGCCGACCGACCTTCGCTTCGACAATCCCTTTCATTCGAAGGCTATGGTTGTTAGAGGAGGATAGTGATGGTTTGATGTTAAACGTGATATCGAACCGTGCACAAGCTCCAGAAACGCATGGGTCTCCTCCGTCACTTTGGCCGGGACCACTTCTATCCGAGGCCACAGTAATACTTGAGTCGGCAGATTCTTCGGATTCACTATCAGAGTCTGGACTACCCGGATTGGTGCCATCGCCATCGCTAGCGGTGCTTTCCATGATGTTGCCATTTCCTTCATTCCGCCTACTCTCCCGTATGGCCTGGCCATCGCCCTCGCCACCGTCATCATCCCGGGGCATATCAATGTTGGTTGCCCCCATAGAGCATGAGGAAAGAGAGTCCTCCGACAAGGCGACACCTGCAAATGGGGCTAGGATATTTCCGAGAGCGAGAAGAAACGCGTCGATTTTCACTGTGCTAAGGTGGATATCATCGGAACAATAGACGTACGCGTATTGTGCAGCGACATCTTCGCATGCCATCATGCCTTTGTCAAAGCCAGAGGACAGCATGATCTTGTCCGCGTCAATTCGGCCCTGCTGAACGACGAGACTGATGATTGTATCCTGATGGGACAGGAGGTGATAGTGGACGTCAATGGGGAAGATTGGTCGCGCCACGAGTAAGGATTCCTCGTTAATTTCCTCCACTTGCATGAACCGTATGATCGTATTGCTATCCGAGCGTTTTTCGTGTTCTGTTCCTAACAGTCATTCTCTAGGAATTCGTAAGGAAGATTAATGTCCTACGGTTAGAGAAGGCGCGGGAAGCCGTTACGATCCACGCAATGTCGATTTCCTTGGGCTTGTCAAAGAGATGTCGCCGTGCGCGTTAGAGAAGTCTACGGAAACATGTCAAGGCAACAGCTATTGATGAGAATGATTGAGCTCTACCAGATATAGGCAAATCTTCGACAGAGGGTCTACCATGAACTCTACCGCTTGCTATAGAGCTCTTGCTCCTACGCAAGGAAGCAGGCTCATCGCTCACTTTCGGAATCTCACACTTAAGCTGGCGGTGAGAGCACTGACTGTCGCAAAAAGGTCAGCGCATAAATATGTAAGTCAGGTAAGAGGCACTGTTGGGACCATCTGGTCCCGGAGCGCCAATGCAGGCCAACTTACGTCCACGGCAGAACGAACACGCGCGCATGACCTCTGTTGGACTGGTGTTCTCTTAAACAGGACTACTGAGCTCGGCCTCGCATCTAGTGCCGAATAGTTGACACGCTTCGCAGGAAGATTCTGTTGGAGAGATAAGTAGAAAAGAGGCTTGATTGATTCTACTGCCTGAGAATACACTGGCTTTTATACTACTGCTACAATACTAGAATGTTCTACATAAATGTCCATAAGAGGATGTCCATGAGTAAGAAGAAACGGGGAGAATCTAGGAGAACAGTCGGGCAGGTCATGCTGACTAACGAGGCGCGCCGGATCATGCGCAACCTCGGGAACGTCGGCTTGCCTGGGAATCTAACAGATTCTCCTGCAGAGAAAGTGCACTTGATCTACAAGGTACCAATGAGCATCTTCCGGGATGTCCATTGTGCAACTATCACCTTTTTACAACTGCATTGAGGGCATGCATATACTCTATCAGGACTCTCAACGGCGAGATATGGTTCAAATGACGGGTACACGAATGGAGGAGGCATACAGACAATACACAGAGTGTGTTACTATGCAATGCTGTAGATGGCTGTAGAAGGCTGAGAAGGCGACACAGCATCCAAAGCAAATGATGATCAAAAGTCTATGTTGATGCTAATCAATGTCGTGCGCGCAGCTTGTCAGCCAAGCTATGACACGGAGAGCCCGAAAGAGCGAAAGACTAAGAGAATAGTATGAGATTGCAGCAATGCCGACATGCAAAATTCCATCTACAAAATAGTAAACCAAAGTCTGGGGCAGTGGCCTGCCATACAGATGGCAGTGGTCCATGCCCTCCATCAACTGATCTTCTTCATATTCATAGTATAATGATTATCAACATCGCACGACAAACAACGAACATACGGTTTTCATGAGAGCAGCGTCAGCTGAACAAGCATCTGCCGCACAAGCTTCTCCGTTGACAGATCCACAGATCATACAGCAAGTTATCATACACCGTCCGAGAAATGCCTCAGCGTTTATGGACTTTGGTCGTCTTCATTACTCGCCAAGATGACATCCTCACACCAATTACATGAGGGGTCAACAACTTTCACGGCGCTGACATCACTAGTCAAAGATGAGAACAGGACAGTGAGACAAATTGTTTTGACTTACTGATGCTTCAGACAGGCGGAGAAAATACCGTACGGTAGCGCAGATGGAAGTCAAGTTTAGCATCTTCTTCTTTCAACAAATCAAGCAGGTGTGAGATGTTAGCGACTGACTAAGCCACGAGACTCAACCAGGTACCCCAGCAAGAACTAAGGAAAGAAGCGTTCGCGTTTGTAAGACTAGGCTAGGCCAGGTGTATAAACAAGATCGGAACTAAAGTACAATGATACTACACTACTGCTTATATACTAGTAAGTCTGTGTTTGAGACTCCTTGTCCATACGTGTTTCCACTAGGGATGCTCCACGCCCTTGACCCAGTGTGGTATGTTACTAGTCCGTGAAACCATTAAATACGAATGGTAACTGCATGTAAGTAATAATACTGAAACGTCCATGTGTGCTACGAGTGTCGGCGGTGTGTATACAATAGGGAGTCCATGAGGTATCAGCATGTATGATGTCATCCATGTGTTGGACGTGTGTCCGACATGAGTACGGCTTCGGTAATGAAAAGGAGTAAGATCGGTGACGAAACAGATGATGAAACAGTCCGTTGGTTGATAAGACAAGCCCCCCGATAAGATATGATAAGATTGAAAATGTGAAAATATGGCGATTCATAACATCACCCCCTCTTTGTTATGAATCGCCATATTTTCACATTTTCAATCTTATCATATCTTATCGGGGGGCTTGTCTTATCAACCAACGGACTGTTTCATCATCTGTTTCGTCACCGATCATACTCCTTTTCATTACCGAAGCCGTACTCATGTCGGACACACGTCCAACACATGGATGACATCATACATGCTGATACCTCATGGACTCCCTATTGTATATACACTGCCGACACTCGTAGCACACATGGACATTTCAGTATTATTACTTACATGCAGTTACCATTCGTATTTAATGGTTTCACGGACTAGTAACATACCACACTGGGTCAAGGGCGTGGAGCATCCCTAGTGGAAACGTGTATGGACAAGGAGTCTCAAACACAGACTTACTAGTATATAAGCAGTAGTGTAGTATCATTGTACTTTAGTTCCGATCTCGTTTATACACCTGGCCTAGCCTAGTCTTACGAACGCAAACACTTCTTTCCTTAGTTCTTGCTGGGGTACCTGGTTGAGTCTCGTGGCTTAGTCAGTCGCTAACAGAAGATCGGAACTACTTTCTACCACCTACCACACATCCCTGATCGTCGATCAGCACTTCGCTGTTTGATCATCGCACATTCCCCTGTTCCCTTTCCTGTTTACAGATCGACGGATTCCTAATTCCAGCGCACGTCCGCATACGTGTGTATTGGTCCCAGTAGCGCCGGCTAACAGTTAGAGATAACTGCCTCGGGTGCTGGAAGTAGCCGCTCTCACAAGAACGAACTTTTGGCAGTTGCACTTCAGTGGGCGCTGTTTACGGGTCAACCCCCGTTCCCAGGAAAACTTCGGCTTACCTCACACCAGAGGGACGTCGGCTGGGCAATTGCGAACTTGTGACAAGCTCTTGGGCTCCGTAGATACATAGTCAGTAGTCGGTAAAATAGCGTAGACAGTTACGATACTTACCTACCTTACTTACCTTACGATACACACCATCATTCCCCACCCTACCAAGTCCTGGATTCTATTTCAGATCTAGGCAATCCCTCCCTATTCATCCAAACCTCTATTCCCTCACCCGTTTCATCCAAATCCGCATCACCCATATCCCCACTTTCACCCTTTCACTCTCCGATCCCATCACCCCGATCCATCATGTCCAACGAAGCACCCGAAGCCGCTCATCACACACCCGCTCATCACGCCAATGACGAAACCAAAGGCCGATCCCTGGTCAACAAGCCTTATGACTATGACGGGGACAAGTCCAAGTACAAGAGCTGGTGGCGATCAATGTTCACATACATCCGTGACAAGAAGAACAACCTCACATCGGACTCCGAAAGGATTGATGTTGTTCTCTCCTACATCCGAGGAGATCATGTTGATGCATGGGTCCAGAACTACTCGGACCAGAACTTCGACGAGGAAGAAGAGGAATGGACAGTCTCTTGGACTGAGTTCAAGGAGAACTTGAAGGAGCGATTTGTGGACTCCAACCTCGCGCGAGATGCGCAAGATCAGATCGAACGGTTGCGCCAGGGGCAAGACACCGCTCAAGATTTCTTTCAGAAGTTCGAGGTCCTGCTTACTCAGGCGGAATACTCGAAGGATGACACATTTGTCGTGCGACTTCTCGAGACCAATGTCAACGAGAAGATCATCGACCAGATCTATGGCAGCCGAGATGGGTTGCCAAAGAAGTACAAGGATTGGAAGGCACAGATCATTCAGATCGATCAGCTATGGAGAAGGCGGGCGGCGAGCAAGAGGTCCGGCATGCAGGTCCGGACTCAAGCTCCGCAGGTGGCTACATTGAGAGCTAATCCTACGAACCCACCTCCAACGCCGATCACACGACGAGATGCTACCGGTGTTACCTATGGAGGAGCCGGCAGGCCGATGGACATCAACAATGCACGTCGAAGAGGACTTTGCTTCAGCTGTGGCGAACACGGCCACGTCAGCAGGTTCTGTCCGAAGAAGGGTCGACCCCAGACGATTCGGGGTTTATGGACCGAGATGAATGACGAGGAGAAGAAGAAACTGGCCGAAGAGTTGGGTTTTGCGAAGCTCCCGCAGTAGACGCAGTCCTGCCGGAGCAGTCATCAAGGAAAGGGTCGTCAGATGCGGAATCTATTTACAGTACGGGTACTGAAACATCTAAAATATCATCGACGACTTTACCACCAAAACCTGCGAAAGAAAGATTTGAGCCAAATATGCCCGAGTGGATCGCACAACGGCTAAAAGAGGATGACGTATCGAGAGCAGTGGGAATTTTGAGAGCATGGATGCTGAAGCGGAGGATGACGGAAGAACCCGTTCTGATCGTACCACACAACGACGGCAAGTTTTGAGTTGAGGCAGACTCCTCGAACTATGCGAACGGGGCGGTTCTTTCCCAGTTGGTGGACGGAAAATGGAGACCAGTAGCCTTTCGGTCTCGCGCACTGAACAAAGTAGAGCGCAATTATGAGATCTACAACAAAGAGATGATGGCTATTATGGACTCGATTGACGACTGGAGACAATATCTCCTTGGAGCAAAGGAAACGGTGGAGGTATTTACGATCATCAAAACCTCCAGTACTTCCGGAAGCCACAGAAGTTGAATCGGAGGCAGGCGAGATGGGTTACGGAGTTGGCAGAGTATGACATACAGATGATTCACAAGCCGGGCAAGACGATGGGAAAGCTGATGCCTTGTCAAGGATGACAGGCCTTGAGAAGGGGGAAAAAGATAACGAAAACATTGTTTTGCTCAAGCCGGAGTTTTTTATTTCACAAATTCAATTTTCTTTACATACAGTAGATACACCGGAGGACGAATTACTTAACAAAATCAAACAAAGAAAAGGAAACAAAGACAGATACATACAAAAAGCATTAGAAAACAAAGAAAAAGGATGGGAAGAGAAGGAAAATGGACTTATTATGTGGAAGGATTGTATTTACATACCGAAGGACAAGGAATTGCGGGGAAGAGTTATTGGAATGCACCATGATGCACAGCTTGCAGGGCATCCCGGACGATACAAGACCCTCGAGCTGATCACACGCACCTATTGGTGGCCAGGAATCAGCCGAGACGTCCGGAATACGTGGAAGGGTGTCAAAAATGCCAGGTCACAAGTCACATCGCACGAAGCCGGCTGCACCTCTTCATCCTATTGATGTGCCAAGCGAGCCATGGGAGATAGTAGGGACGGACATGATTGGAGAACTGCCGGAATCAGGAGGATACAACGCGATCAGCACGTTTGTGGACCATTTCACAAAGCGATTACGCATCATACCGACACACACCACTCTGACGTCAGAAGGCATGGCCCGCATTTACCGTGATCGCATTTTCCCCATACATGGGATGCCACGACAGATGATACATGATCGCGGTCCACAATACCACTCGCGTTTCATGAAGGAGTTGTACCGGTTGTTGGGCATACAAGGAAACTTTACAACGGCGTATCATCCACAGGCAAATGGGCAGACGGAACGGCTGAACCAAGAGATAGAACATTTTTTACGGTTATTTGTCAACTACCATCAGAACGACTGGCACGAATGGCTACCCTCTGCCGAATTTGTTTACAATGATGGGTACACTCGGCAACTAAAGTCACTCCGTTCTTTGCAGACATGGGCAGACACCCCTACAAAGGCACCGCCCCGAAAACGGCATCGAGAAATGAGACTGCGCAGGAGTTTGCCGACGGCATGAGGAAAACATGGGACGAAGTGGGGTCGGCATTGAAGATGGCCAAAGAGATATGAAACGGTTTTATGACAGGAAACGGACAGAGGCAGTGGAGTACAAGGAAGGCGACAAAGTATGGCTGGAAGGGACGAATCTCAGCACGGATCGACCAATGAAGAAGCTCGATGACAAACGCTTCGGGCCGTTCAAAGTGATCAAGAAAGTCGGGACGAGCTCTTACAAGCTCCAGATTCCTCACACGTGGAAAAGCATCCATCCCGTGTTCAATGAGGCCCTGTTGACGCCTTACCACGAGCCCCAATTTCCGACACAACCCCAGACACGCGTCCACCACCTGTGCTGGAAGGAGCCGAACCGGAATGGGAGGTTGAGAAAGTGGTTAATTCCCGGAAGTACCGCGGGGGTTTTCAATACAAGGTTCACTGGAAGGGTTATGCACACACGAACAGACATGGGAACCGGCATGCAATCTCAAAATGCCGACGAAGCTATCAGCGATTTCCACCAACAATATCCGAACAAGCCGAAGCCACCCGCGCTTGCTCGCATTGAAGTCCCCATGTCGCAATTTCCATCACATCTATTCCAACCCATGCCACTGCCTGACACCAAACCCCTTGACGTCACACTACCCTCTGCGGCCCTCATGGAGCGACTCTGGCGCAGAATGGAACTTGCGCCTTAAAGAGGGGGTGATGTTATGAATCGCCATAGTTCCATTCTGCGCCAGAGTCGCTCCATGAGGGCCGCAGAGGGTAGTGTGACGTCAAGGGGTTTGGTGTCAGGCAGTGGCATGGGTTGGAATAGATGTGATGGAAATTGCGACATGGGGACTTCAATGCGAGCAAGCGCGGGTGGCTTCGGCTTGTTCGGATATTGTTGGTGGAAATCGCTGATAGCTTCGTCGGCATTCTTGAGATTGCATGCCGGTTCCCATGTCTGTCGTGTGTGTCATAACCCTTCCAGTGAACCTTGTATTGAAAACCCCCGCGGTACTTCCGGGAATTAACCACTTTCTCAACCTCCCATTCCGGTTCGGCTCCTTCCAGCATAGGTGGTGGACGCGTGTCTTGGGGTTGTGTCGGAAATTGGGGCTCGTGGTAAGGCGTCAACAGGGCCTCATTGAACACGGGATGGATGCTTTTCCACGTGTGAGAAATCTGGAGCTTGTAAGAGCTCGTCCCGACTTTCTTGATCACTTTGAACGGCCCGAAGCGTTTGTCATCGAGCTTCTTCATTGGTCGATCCGTGCTGAGATTCGTCCCTTCCAGCCATACTTTGTCGCCTTCCTTGTACTCCACTGCCTCTGTCCGTTTCCTGTCATAAAACCGTTTCATATCTTCTTTGGCCATCTTCAATGCCGACCCCACTTCGTCCCATGTTTTCCTCATGCCGTCGGCAAACTCCTGCGCAGTCTCATTTCTCGATGCCGTTTTCGGGGCGGTGCCTTTGTAGGGTGTCTGCCCATGTCTGCAAAGAACGGAGTGACTTTAGTTGCCGAGTGTACCCAATCATTGTAAACAAATTCGGCAGAGGGTAGCCATTCGTGCCAGTCGTTCTGATGGTAGTTGACAAATAACCGTAAAAAATGTTCTATCTCTTGGTTCAGCCGTTCCGTCTGCCCATTTGCCTGTGGATGATATGCCGTTGTAAAGTTTCCTTGTATGCCCAACAACCGGTACAACTCCTTCATGAAACGCGAGTGGTATTGTGGACCACGATCATGTATCATCTGTCGTGGCATCCCATGTATGGGGAAAATGCAATCACAGTAAATGCGGGCCATGCCTTCTGACGTCAGAGTGGTGTGTGTCGGTATGATGCGTAATCGCTTTGTGAAATGGTCCACAAACGTGCTGATCGCGTTGTATCCTCCTGATTCCTGCAGTTCTCCAATCATGTCCGTCCCTACTATCTCCCATGGCTCGCTTGGCACATCAATAGGATGAAGAGGTGCAGTCGGCTTCGTGCGATGCGACTTGGTGACCTGGCATTTTTGACACCCTTCCACGTATTCCCGGACGTCTCGGCTGATTCCTGGCCACCAATAGGTGCGTGTGATCAGCTCGAGGGTCTTGTATCGTCCGGGATGCCCTGCAAGCTGTGCATCATGGTGCATTCCAATAACTCTTCCCCGCAATTCCTTGTCCTTCGGTATGTAAATACAATCCTTCCACATAATAAGTCCATTTTCCTTCTCTTCCCATCCTTTTTCTTTGTTTTCTAATGCTTTTTGTATGTATCTGTCTTTGTTTCCTTTTCTTTGTTTGATTTTGTTAAGTAATTCGTCCTCCGGTGTATCTACTGTATGTAAAGAAAATTGAATTTGTGAAATAAAAAACTCCGGCTTGAGCAAAACAATGTTTTCGTTATCTTTTTCCCCCTTCTCAAGGCCTGTCATCCTTGACAAGGCATCAGCTTTTCCCATCGTCTTGCCCGGCTTGTGAATCATCTGTATGTCATACTCTGCCAACTCCGTAACCCATCTCGCCTGCCTCCGATTCAACTTCTGTGGCTTCCGGAAGTACTGGAGGTTTTGATGATCCGTAAATACCTCCACCGTTTCCTTTGCTCCAAGGAGATATTGTCTCCAGTCGTCAATCGAGTCCATAATAGCCATCATCTCTTTGTTGTAGATCTCATAATTGCGCTCTACTTTGTTCAGTGCGCGAGACCGAAAGGCTACTGGTCTCCATTTTCCGTCCACCAACTGGGAAAGAACCGCCCCGTTCGCATAGTTCGAGGAGTCTGCCTCAACTCAAAACTTGCCGTCGTTGTGTGGTACGATCAGAACGGGTTCTTCCGTCATCCTCCGCTTCAGCATCCATGCTCTCAAAATTCCCACTGCTCTCGATACGTCATCCTCTTTTAGCCGTTGTGCGATCCACTCGGGCATATTTGGCTCAAATCTTTCTTTCGCAGGTTTTGGTGGTAAAGTCGTCGATGATATTTTAGATGTTTCAGTACCCGTACTGTAAATAGATTCCGCATCTGACGACCCTTTCCTTGATGACTGCTCCGGCAGGACTGCGTCTACTGCGGGAGCTTCGCAAAACCCAACTCTTCGGCCAGTTTCTTCTTCTCCTCGTCATTCATCTCGGTCCATAAACCCCGAATCGTCTGGGGTCGACCCTTCTTCGGACAGAACCTGCTGACGTGGCCGTGTTCGCCACAGCTGAAGCAAAGTCCTCTTCGACGTGCATTGTTGATGTCCATCGGCCTGCCGGCTCCTCCATAGGTAACACCGGTAGCATCTCGTCGTGTGATCGGCGTTGGAGGTGGGTTCGTAGGATTAGCTCTCAATGTAGCCACCTGCGGAGCTTGAGTCCGGACCTGCATGCCGGACCTCTTGCTCGCCGCCCGCCTTCTCCATAGCTGATCGATCTGAATGATCTGTGCCTTCCAATCCTTGTACTTCTTTGGCAACCCATCTCGGCTGCCATAGATCTGGTCGATGATCTTCTCGTTGACATTGGTCTCGAGAAGTCGCACGACAAATGTGTCATCCTTCGAGTATTCCGCCTGAGTAAGCAGGACCTCGAACTTCTGAAAGAAATCTTGAGCGGTGTCTTGCCCCTGGCGCAACCGTTCGATCTGATCTTGCGCATCTCGCGCGAGGTTGGAGTCCACAAATCGCTCCTTCAAGTTCTCCTTGAACTCAGTCCAAGAGACTGTCCATTCCTCTTCTTCCTCGTCGAAGTTCTGGTCCGAGTAGTTCTGGACCCATGCATCAACATGATCTCCTCGGATGTAGGAGAGAACAACATCAATCCTTTCGGAGTCCGATGTGAGGTTGTTCTTCTTGTCACGGATGTATGTGAACATTGATCGCCACCAGCTCTTGTACTTGGACTTGTCCCCGTCATAGTCATAAGGCTTGTTGACCAGGGATCGGCCTTTGGTTTCGTCATTGGCGTGATGAGCGGGTGTGTGATGAGCGGCTTCGGGTGCTTCGTTGGACATGATGGATCGGGGTGATGGGATCGGAGAGTGAAAGGGTGAAAGTGGGGATATGGGTGATGCGGATTTGGATGAAACGGGTGAGGGAATAGAGGTTTGGATGAATAGGGAGGGATTGCCTAGATCTGAAATAGAATCCAGGACTTGGTAGGGTGGGGAATGATGGTGTGTATCGTAAGGTAAGTAAGGTAGGTAAGTATCGTAACTGTCTACGCTATTTTACCGACTACTGACTATGTATCTACGGAGCCCAAGAGCTTGTCACAAGTTCGCAATTGCCCAGCCGACGTCCCTCTGGTGTGAGGTAAGCCGAAGTTTTCCTGGGAACGGGGGTTGACCCGTAAACAGCGCCCACTGAAGTGCAACTGCCAAAAGTTCGTTCTTGTGAGAGCGGCTACTTCCAGCACCCGAGGCAGTTATCTCTAACTGTTAGCCGGCGCTACTGGGACCAATACACACGTATGCGGACGTGCGCTGGAATTAGGAATCCGTCGATCTGTAAACAGGGAAAGGGAACAGGGGAATGTGCGATGATCAAACAGCGAAGTGCTGATCGACGATCAGGGATGTGTGGTAGGTGGTAGAAAGTAGTTCCGATCTTCTGTTAGCGACTGACTAAGCCACGAGACTCAACCAGGTACCCCAGCAAGAACTAAGGAAAGAAGCGTTTGCGTTCGTAAGACTAGGCTAGGCCAGGTGTATAAACGAGATCGGAACTAAAGTACAATGATACTACACTACTGCTTATATACTAGTAAGTCTGTGTTTGAGACTCCTTGTCCATACACGTTTCCACTAGGGATGCTCCACGCCCTTGACCCAGTGTGGTATGTTACTAGTCCGTGAAACCATTAAATACGAATGGTAACTGCATGTAAGTAATAATACTGAAATGTCCATGTGTGCTACGAGTGTCGGCAGTGTGTATACAATAGGGAGTCCATGAGGTATCAGCATGTATGATGTCATCCATGTGTTGGACGTGTGTCCGACATGAGTACGGCTTCGGTAATGAAAAGGAGTATGATCGGTGACGAAACAGATGATGAAACAGTCCGTTGGTTGATAAGACAAGCCCCCCGATAAGATATGATAAGATTGAAAATGTGAAAATATGGCGATTCATAACATGAGATGTATGCCATGTTAAAATTCAAGAAAAGACGCGACAATAACACACTGCATGAAGGTAAAGTGTCCTATCCTGGCTCTGGTATCCCTGGAGAAGTTTTGGTATGTTGTCAGCATTTCGCGAAGCAGTCTTCCGCGGGACGACTTGGTTATAACTACACTTTGAAGTGTATGGAAGACTCATGACACATGGCAAGTGTATGAGGGGAGCAGATGTGAGAATATCTACAACAAGAAAAGCAGTCCAGAATGGGAACACGAACCTTCTCAAGGTACATCGGCCACCGATTGCCTGTCACGCCGAGACACTAGTGCCTACTTGCATCGCAGACTGCTGTTGTTAGGGTTCTTTGGCGTTTCTGACCTGTATCTGTTACTGCAATGATGGGGAGAGGCTAAGCCGGCATCTTGCAAAAATAATGCCAACAAATAAAGGAACATACTCGTGATCGCGACTCTGAAGTGTTTGACAATGCAGTCATGTACGCACTTCATTTTGATATTTCATCTGTTAACGAGCAACGACACTAGTCAAAACTCCGACTGGTAAACAGATTCTACCAACTCACGAGCGCTGTGACCAGCAAACATTGACTTCGGTTGAAAATAAGGTGAACAAGCGGAGGCTTGTTCAGGGTCAATGCATCAATTGACGCGCTCACATCCTCGTTTCTCTTTGTATGGTTTCTCCTTTGTCTCTTTTTATATATATTCCCTGAGGGCGGTGAACGAGCTTCGTCTCTTCGCTCACCGCTCGCAGGTATGTTACATAAGGAATAGCCCGGGTAATACCGCGGGTAACGGCCTGACTCCGTCTACCCAACCCGCCAATACCGCATACCGGACCCACGGTATACGGGTACGGGTCGGTATACGGTATACCGCCGTATACCGTGACCCGTCAACTAAAGCTCACTCTATCATCCTCCTACAGTAACAACAACCTAGTATTGAGGTATTCTACTCGTTATCGCTGTCTGTAAGTATCGGACATGGTTACTATGCTTAGTTGTAGATAGGAGACAAGCTGACGGCTGTATGACTCGTAGATAGGACAAAATTTGATTTTCTAATACTGTACAGTTGTCCGCCACCTAACGATCATAGGAACAGCCATTTAAGGCAAGTTGGATGTGGCGGTGTCGGCGGTATACCGCGGTATGGGCGCTCGGATACCGTACCCGTCCCGCGGGTTACCCGACCCGTCATACCGTCGGCTACCCGCCATACCGTGCTTTTCCTTAGGTACGTATACTTACGATACTAAAGTCTCTTCGCTCAGCGCTCGCAGTTCCGTCGTGTTAGAATACTTTTATTTCCCCACTCACCTCCTCTAAACATTTTTCATACTACTTCTGTACTTCACTACATACTTCAGTACCTACCACTGTAGTTAGCTGGGGTTGTCCCCCTTCGGGCACCAGAGAACCGGTCTTCCCACAATCTTACCTTGTTCCCAATCCATTGGCAGTCGTTTCCGCTCTCTCAAGTTCTCTCTCTCTCCTCCTCTCTTTCCCCGGCGGAGACGTACGCATTGAGCCCCGTTGAAGCGAAGGTAAGCGACTTACTTTCTATTGAATAAATTCTCAACAGTAGTAGCTCCAACTGTGGCTTTGAGAGAACGACGCCAAATCCACTCAATTGCTGTGCTATTGTATGTAAGCCACGCCGCAGGCTCAGATCTCAGATGCTGGAGTCCGCCATACTCTAGAGATCTGTAAGCAAATCGATTTTGATGCTAATTGGCATTAGGAAGTTTCTCTCCTCGCGTTCACGATGTTGCGAAGTCTCGCAAACTTGTTTCCGACCAAGGCTTATCCTTCTGTTGCGCATTACTGTGCCCTCTTCTCAGACGAACAAAAAGGAGTCGTCCTGCAAGGATCACCACACTACCCCATCGTTACTTCTGAAGCCACTTCGTAGATTCCAGGACTTACTTCTTGCCAACTGAACTCGTCGCCTGTAATATAGTTCTGACATCTCTCAACAAGTCCTCGTCCATGCTCACGTCCGACCATGGCATTTCGAACGAGACGGTTACATCGGTCTAGGTCGACCCCGGATGTGCCAAATTGCTTCCTTCGAAGAGGTGATCCGACGCACTCACCTCCTTAGACTTTCATTTAGGCTTATCATCTCTCGTCCAGTACGTCAATCCTATCATGATGGATTCACTTACCGGTAACTCACCTCCTCTCCGCTAGGGCTCTTGTTCGCAGGAGCAGTTCAACTGCCACAGCTACTAGGGCTTTCGAGAACCGTCCTGATTGCTGCGTCTAGGTCATCTCTACGCTTCTCAGACTCATCCTTCATGCGACTTATCCCGACAGACGTTGACTGCCTTGACAGGAGGCGTTCTCTTCCATGAATCACTAAGCCTCCGCTCAGGACCTTTCAATAAGGTCTGCGCTAGTAGCCCTTCTCTCGAAATCACATAGCAGTGCCCAAGATCTAGATTCCTAGATATTAGTCAACTATGTGTTTGGTGGTTCTCTTGCGGATTGACATGTGCAATGCTGTTCGCGAACGCATAACCGACCTGGCTCAGAAGCAGTGCGAGGAACGGGATGCCCGGCGCAGCGGAAACCAGCGGAAACAGGGCTGCGCGATAAGTTGTACGGCATCCAGATTTGATAAGCCACGCTTCATACATATACAGCCGCGCTGAACGTGCTTTGTTCTTCTTTCGTGCGTTCCCTACGCCCACCCCCTTCCTTTGTACCGGCATCCACTCCCCTAATGGGCGACACCGAGGTCGTCTTGCAAGCTCCCGCGCCCATCCACGACCAGGCCACCCTCTCTGCAGCCATTGCTAATTTCAAGCCGACGCCGAAAGAGGTGATTAGCGGCATCGCGCCTCATGTCTTTGATGACAGGCGGGTGAGGCGCCGGCGGAACTCTACTGGGCGCCCACGAAGACGACCGAGCACGGGCCAAGCCTGCGAGCTGCGCCGTCCACGGACGTCAGCCGAAACTCCATCCCACTGCGGATATCTGCCATTATCACTGTCGAAGAATTGCAGTCGCAAGACGACATACGTACGGCTTTATCGTGATGCTTTGCATCCAAACTAATGTGGAATCTAGTACAGCACCGCAGATCCAGTGTTATCCTCCCAGATTCGCCATCCTTGCCTCAAAAATCACGGAAACCGAAACGAATATTTACTATACGAATAAACTCGCTCAAGTTCGTGATCAAACCCTCTCCATCAACGCCTTCTGACCTTGCCTTCAGAGCCTTCGCCACGAAATTTAGGTCAGCTTCCGTTCCTATCTCTGCTCGACCGGGCCATTGATCTTTCCGTCTGCCCAGATCTCCACGACTTTAGACCATTCACTGCTGTATCATCATCACAACCTTGACGGACGGTTACCGTCGATAATACCCCCTTATCATATACTTTATTATTCTCCCGCGAACTAGCTGCGATGTGGCATTCCAACGGCATTCATTTATTACCAGATCGTGGCGTCAACGTTCGATAAGGTTCCGCGGAGGTAGATTTGTGGAAGGTCAGATCTTGATGGACTGCCTACTCGGTTTCGCCTGCGCGCGCCGCCTCTAGCATGAGGATTAGAAGTTGTTTGATTGCGCGAGGAGAGCCTCATCACCAATCCCTTCTGGACCTTCGCTCCCCGAAACTGGTATGAACGGCGGATAGCCTCCATTAAGTCCTCGGTCATGGTGGGGCCTGTGCAGTATGTGCACCGTCCACTAAGCTCTCTATATATTGCACTTGAATTGACTTTTTGGACGCCTGTACCCAGCTCATCTACATACGCTAAATGTATAGCTCACTGGGGGGCGGAACGTTCAACGAGCATCATCGTTTATCGTCTCGCAAGACATGGAGACGAGCGTTTTAGTTCTTCTGCTCGCGGTCCTTGGTGATTTGGTTGCATCAGCGAGACCGAACTTCAAGCAGCATTGGCACGGTCATCATCGATATCTAGATGGTTCTGAGAGTCCGAACGTTTGCATTGTAAGAATCAACGATCCGTGTGATTGCCCATCTTGGCCGCAGCAAGGTCTCTATCTAACGCGCAATACCGATGGTACCGAGCCGAGTCCTCAATTGTCGTCCGAGTGACTTCTGCTGCGGAGCCTTTCGTAGGAAGTCGCGCAGCGGCGCTCCCTGGTAAACAACCATCTGAGTAGTATATAACTTGTAACCAAGATGCATTCACTCACGTCCATCACCGTTGTAAGCGTTCTACCACACTGAGTTTTCTCATCGGTCTACAACCAATAGCCAAAAGAAATGATTGCAGATTCAGCGCGAGTGCTCACAACTGCGCAGTCAAGGAGGACGGCGAAATTACCCTTGGTACTCCGACCCATGAGTCACCGCAAAGTTCAAGGACTGCGATCGCAGTCAAAGCACTAGGCGACCTTCAGCTCTGGGATAGGTTCCTGTCCTCTGAATCAACAACAGAGTCATAGATTTCAGAGGGTTATACTGCGGTGCCGCATCGTTGAGTTATTTAAAAGCACAAGGAGCAGACTCGGACAATCCAAGCGCATTGAATCCACGCCAACATGTCTACCACGCAATCCAACGAGTCCACCACATCCTTCTCGTCGACAGCACCGTTTTTGCAGTCTTCCCAAACGTCATCCTCGTCGAAACACTCGAAGTCCTTGTTCAAAAAGTTATCTTCCTCGAAATACACATCCACCCCCGCCTCCAAATTGGCTTCTTCCTCCCCCTCCTCCAAGCCCGATGCCAAGTCAGAGGAGGAGTCGAGTCCAAAATCAAAGTCCAATCCCCGGCGTCTGCGAGTGCTGCCCTCGACAAGGACTTCGCCACTCTCGACGCGCTCATGAACAAGTACGGGACTGGCTTCACTGCCTCGCCGATGGCTGGGAGAGGGTTCTAGAGAAAAGGACTGAAACGGCAAAGGACGAGGAAAGTGCGCGTGGCTGGAGGATCTGATGGTTGCAGAGCGTTGAGTGAGTTGTGGAGAACATGGAGGAAACGAAGAGGGTCCAAGAAGTCAAGCTTGTAGACGCGCCGGATCGTATACATTCTAATGCAGCCCTTCTACGGCAGGAATCAAGGAAAAAGAACCACATCCGATTGGAAAGGTATACAGTAGAGTCCGAGTCGACAACTCTCCGCTTCCTGCAGCCTGGGCTGTAAGTATGATAAGGTGTTAGCGGCGGATTAACTTAACAGTTATCCCAAAGACCTTGTAAAGCAAAGTCGTCACTAAACGCCACTACAGTGGTGACACTTATAGTGGCGGCCTTTACCCCACCTGCCCAAACATCAATCGCTTGGGCGTCTCAAATCCGATGTCGAAGCGGCGGTGCCCACATGACGGATGAGAACGCTGGCGCGATATAGTATTCTGACCGCATAAGCTGAGTAAATTTGTCGTTTTGTCGTTTTGGTTCAACCTGAAAAAGAAAGTACTCAGCATGTTGAATCGGTCAAGAACTGTGAGGTCACCTTGGAAATACCACCAAATAGTGCGGCGTAGAGGAGACCGCAGTGGTAGCAGGGCAGTAGTGTTCAAAGCTCCTGCAAAGCAGTGTCTATTAAAGTGTCAATGCGTCAAGCCGTATTAACGACGTTTCCCTAATCTCCGGAAAACCATCGTGTGCTAATCACCATAGTGCTTCGCTGCTCTTGAGACGGAGAGACAGCCTTACCAATTTACCAATGGATGCCAGAGGATTCGAAGAAGTCAGGCCAGGAGAACGGGTAGGGAGAAGAAGAGGAAGCACACGACTCCCGCACATGGACCAACAGACATTTTCTGACGCATGCCAAGCATAGGACCAAGACGGGTTTGGGTACCATAATATCATCTAGAAGTAAGTACAAGTCACCGGCAGCGGCCGATATTCGGGTATTGTAGAATTGTCATGTCCAAATAACAGAAAGGATAACTAATGCGCACGTTCCGACGATGGACTGCGGATATGGGGAGGATGCCCAGGCTGAAGAGAGGGAGGTGGTCCCTGCGCAGAAGGCGAACGTCCATGTCCCTCTTGTCCCGACGGCCCACGACTGTGACCATCTTGCAAAGAAGGGGAAGTTACGCCGTAAGGCGGTGGAGGTGATCTGACGTCCCGAGGCGGGTGATTACCGCCCTCCGATAGTTGGCTGGGATGGGGAAGGGCATTACGTGGATAGGAAGCGCCGTTGGGGGGTTGGGACGGGTCTGGTGGGCGCATGCGGTCAGGCCGACGGTACGGATGGTTGGTGTCCGCCATGGGATACACGATTTCGTCGTCGTCTTCAACGTCTTTGGATTTCTTGCCACTAACTGGAATGCAAGAGGATATGTCAGAGACGGGCCCATATTCTTATGATAAAATAACGCACAGCAACCAGCTAAGCATGGTATTCGACCAAAAGCCGAGGCTGAAAGGGAATGAGTGGATGCGTATATGTAGGCGCATTCAACATACCAAGGCAGACACAACAGCAGCAACAAAAGCAACAGTCACTAGTATCCATGTCTAGTCGGGAGAACGAAAGTGAAGGCCACAGGCTCTTCGCGCAGAAAAATGGAAGGAAAGCGATCTACAAAGAGCGTTTAAGATGAAAGTCGATGATTTCGAATTTGCAATGGCGAGAGCTTTGATGATCGTCGTTGGCAAAGGAACGACACAGCCTCTCGGATCGGCATGATTGCCGGCACGGTATAATTGAACCGTCCACGGAACCTTTTCGTACGTTTGCTGGCAATTTCGTGGTCTGTTTTCGGTCAGATTGCCGTTGCAGCCGACCTTGGGGCAGTCGACGCTCAAAATGAAACGTGAAACGACTGAAATATTAGAACATAGGTCTATACTGCCCCGGCAGTCGCCACTGCCTCTGGTTCAAACTCAAGTCTTCTCTACTCGAATGATTCGCTATCGACAGTTTACTTAGCTGATGAAACATCTGACCGGTGAATAGTACAATCATATGACATCGGCCAGGAATTGAACAAGTGAAGTCTGTGGCTGCGACGGCAATCTGACCACAACTTCCCGGCAACCCACATATAAGGGCTTGGCAAATCGAGGGCTATATAGGATGAGAGACTATCTGGACCTACCGACCTTCTTATTCTTCACAACTGAGTAGGCCGAATAGGGAAAGGGAAGGAAAATAACCCATACACAACAATCTCGTGTGTCGGCTTCGGTCGCATGAAGGTGGCTGCATATATGGACCTACATCTTATATGAACCTACATGAACGCTTTTCACGATTGCACTTCCCGCGGTGGCATGATGTAATCGCATTGAGTCATTTCACCGGAATCCTTTTTGGTTTGTACGCGAATGTGTACTGCTAGTTGCGTTTCAAACCGTGATGGAGTACGTCCAGTACGGCAGGTGGACCACTTGCATATTAGGACTCGAGGTAGTGCCGTCACGCAATCGATGGTCAATCACAAATGTTCCTCCGCCTCTCTCTTTCAGAAAGTCCCCGGCGGCCACAATGAAGTTTCGAGCGCGCCGCTTATGCAACAACGCATCGGAGGTTAGAGGAACGGGAAGATCTTTGACGGTGTATCTTTGAGAAATTCTGTGGCCCCAAGTTGTCGCAGATTTGGGAACAGTTTGAAGGACCCTTACAGCATGAAATCAGTACTTGTCAGATGACATTGAATCGAGGCACTAACCCTGCCAGGCAAATACTGAAGGTGTATGGAACAAAGATTTTGGGCCGCTTTGAGGAGACCTAGCAAAGCTCTCAATCTAAAGAAGCAACGAAGACATAAGACGCACTTTTCAAACTTTTGTCATCCAGTGGGAAGTAAACCACCTTTTCCACCGCAGGACACGCCGCCCCAATCGCAGTGATCAGCTTCGAACACTCGTGGTTGTTCGCATTCACAGTGACAGACCGGACGCCCGTACAGGAGGGCAAAACGTTGTGAGCTTGAGGCGGTAAAATGACCGTACGAATGCTGGGAAATGTATACCCTTCGAACGCGTTTTTCAAGTGCGTCGTCATAGCGGTATGAGCGTGTGTAATTTCGAGTTTGGTGACGCTTGTCAGCTTTTCGAGACATTTAGCAAAAGTGCCCAGTACCTCTGTGGTCCTGCGGCGCGTAAGTAGGACGCGAACATTTCTGAAAGGGGCCTTAGGTTTCTTTAATGATTCATGAGTATAATAACCTGACCTGACGAGCGGATGAATATGCGTAAGTTCAAGCAGGACTTTACTTTTACGTTCAAGGTCGTCAGGCAGATATTTTGTCCAGTCTGCGAAATCTTGTGAGCCCCCAGAATGTAAAGATTACGATGCCAACTGACCGCCGATACGCCTCGTACGCGTAACATCAAAGAGCTCCCAGGCCATCGGGAGAGTGATTGCCCGCACATTGTGGCAGGTTCTCGAGAGCGCGAAGAGAAGCTCGATGCGGTCCAAAGGTTCGTTGATATCTGGAGTATAGGAGATTATATGCAAGACCACTGAAGGCGGAAGGCTGGGAAAGAGGCATTTTCCGGTGTCTATCGGGATGTTAGCTGCAGAAAGCTCTGGGTTCTTCGTCGATTTTTTGGCACCGCGATGTTTAGGTGGCATGTTTGAAGCTGGTGGTCAAAATTCAATTTGTGGCAGGAGGTACTATGATCGCGGCTTGGTTCGCACCCCCTGAACGGGCGAATTGAATCACTTTACCCGCTTACTACTTCACAACTGTGAGATGCAGGCAAGGAATTCTACCGTTTTCTCGCGGTAACATTCACTGGCACTTCTAAAATACACGATACAATTGAACTACTTGAAATCGAACACTATTACAAGCCTTGTTCAAGTTTATGACATACTGATCACTTTGACTGTGGAAAATCTTCTCCGTCAGTTGTATCTGAACCCCGCCTGCCAAGATCTACGATGGACGTAACTCCTTCATCGCGTATATCGGTCGTAGCCAAAGAGGATCTCGGATCCGAAGTTGTTAGTGTCGACTTCGGGGCGGGCGCGAATTCAAGCTTTTCCGGTGCCTCCCCGGCGTTGGGAAATTGATGCTCTAGATCACGATCTACAACCGAGAAGAAGGTCTCCGAAGATGACTTTGACAGCGCCACGACCAGAATAATCATCGAAACGTAGATGCCCTGTGATGGATTCAGTTGTAGAATAGGGTGAGGTCTCAAAAGCTGAACATACAGAAAAATGTGGCATGAAGTATTCGAGACCGAAGGCGGGCCCAAGTGGTCCGCCAGAAAGGTATCCAAAGTCACCGAGCAGGAAAAGAAGCTGACAGTGATAACGGGTGAGACACAGCCGGCCAAGGGTGAGGCGACCTACCCAAAAGATGCAATACAACATTCCAGACTCGACAAGGATGAGTAGGACGTTTTCTACCAAAGTCTTTCTTCGTCGACCCGCGTATGCGGATTTAATGAAGCGTCTGTAATACCTATACGACGTGTCATAAGGTGAAAGAAGACATCGATCGAGTTTATTTGACTTACCAGACCTTGTAGCCACACAAGGCGGTCGTGCTGAAATTTGTGACGAGGAGGCAGAAAGTACCCAGGAAATTTGTAACCAGTCCGTCCACTTTCCCTTGCAGTATTCCACACGCGATGGATGTTGCTAAACAGTAAGCGTTAGTGGTTTACTAATTAAATGGACTACTCAGACTCACCACCAGTAGCTACGAGAACGAGCGTTAGATAGGCGCGAACCCAAACGTTATCGTAATATATGCACCAGGTCCTCCAAACCACCACTGCGTCGCTGATAAAGTACTGTTATTCATCAGATCTCGAACCCTTGAGCGACTGAGGGAGAAACTCACGTCAATGCGACGCATAATCTGCGCATCTGTCCGTAGCCTGTTGCTGCGATCAATGAGCCACTGAGGGTTGTAGCCCGCCGGATCACTCGTGAGAGTCGGAAAGGCAATAATGTTGAAAGTCGAGGATATGTAAACGTGTCCTGTCGATAGACCAAACATCACGATGGTGACGAGAAGAAGGCCGATGCGAGCGTATGAACCCCGCAAGCCCTTGTGTCTACGAATTGTGTCAATTTAGTGAAGCTCGCAGGAAAAATGCCCCATTTACATCAGGAGAGCCACAGACATTAATGCTGTCGCCGCATAAAACCCTAGCAGCGAGGCATGAGACTACGAACGAACGGATGCGGCACCCGAAGCACGCACCATAGAACGCCAACTCGATCTCCTCCTCAATGAAAATCGAAACGACCGCATCTGCCTGACTCGGGGCAATTAAAGGCATGGCTCGTCAACTACTCGTCGCTCGGTGTCCGTGAAACTAATGCGGAGGCGAGGATTCGGTGAGCGATTTATCGGTTTATAATCGCTTACAGGCCTAGCACCGCGTTACGGAATGCCGCTGGCTGTCAAGCGCTCTTCGGGGTATTGAGCACTGATCCACATTCTCCATCACCACGCTAATCCAGGGCCAAGCAACAAGGAGGCGATGACTTCGGAGCGAGTGGGGGTTCGGGTGTAACTTCGTAAATCCGTTGATGCGGCTTGAGAGATGAGAGCAAGAACGCTCACCTAATACTGATGGTCGAACAGTGAAGACAGACGCTGGGTGTGCTTGTATCGTATTTGAATTCTAGAGGCTAATGTTCCCAGTCTTCAGTGAGATTACCAAAGTGACGAGGCGCTACCCTTTAAACATTAACACCACCATCAGTCTGTCGGCATGATGGGACATCCAAGAGGAAATGAAACACTCACCTTACTTCTCGGTCTTCCGCGGGGCCTAGCGTTCTTATAAACATCCTGAACAGAGGGCTAGCAAGCTACCGGGACAAGAACTAACAAGGGGGACAATCACCCCTTCAAACACTGGACACTAAAATGCAGAACACGTTTCATCCAGCCTGGAAGTGCAGGATACTTTTCAGAAGGCCCTGTTCAGTGTTCACATGATGATATAATCAAGTACTTGTAAGCGCTAACGGACGACGGGAATGGAGGGCGCTCCCAGACCAATGAAGCGCTTTGGGAGTAGACTGATAAGAGAGCACAGTGTACAGCCACTGAAGCCTGCGCCAATTTGTTTCTCTAGAAGCGCACTGCCGTGAGTCGGGGACTTCGGTGCTGGGGACGATGATGATGGTCGCGAGCAAAAATCACCATCACGTGCGCAAGCCTAGGACCAGACCGTGACTCACTGACTGTTTTGTACGTACAACGTCGGGCAAGCAGTCTTCAATCGGGTCTTGAATGAGCCTGATGTATGTATCAACTATTCAATTGATTGTAGCAAAACGTTACATCGCTACCTGCACAGTCCATTATGCGCCAGGTCAACCGGGACTATTTTCTGAAGTATCCGAATCACTTCTCCGATCTAAATTAATGGTCAACAATTCGCCATCGCGGGACATAGCCGTCGTCGAAGCACCGACATCGGTCACCAATGTCGATTTTGGTGGCGCGAACTCGAGCTTTTCAAGGGTGCGCGGTCCATTGGGCTTCGTGAACTGCTGCTGAAGGTCATGGTCGACAACCGAGTAAAAGGTTTCTGGAGAAGTCTTTGAAAGAGACACGATGATGATAATCGCCGCTGCGTAAAGTCCCTGGGAATCCCTCAGCCCACCGCCGGCCAGCAAGAAAGAAGACGATGCTACGCACAGCGAAATTGGGCATGAAATATTCGAATCCAAAACGACTCGACTCAAGTACGCCATAATCAAACAGCATCATGAAGAGCTAAGGGGCTCGGAATCCGCGTAATTTGCGGGGAGAAAAAACGACCTACCCAGAACAGGCAATAGAGCGATCCGGATTCGACGAGAATGAGCAATACGTTCTCCACTAGACTTTTCCTTCCGCGTCCGCCATAAGCGGACTTGATGAATTGTCTGTAGTACCTAAACGTCGACTGTTAGATCAGAAGGTGATGGGCAGACCAAGCTCTTACCAAACCTTGTACGCACAAAGTATTGTCGTGCTGAAGTTCGTAACGAGAAGACAGAAGGTCCCTAACATGTTACTCTCGTTGGGGGTCTGTCTTCCATACATGATCCCGGTCGTAATCGACGTAGCTATACAGATAAGCGTGAGTATGATGAGCGGCTGCCAAAGTTGGTAAGAAATAAAGTACCACCAGTGGCAATCAAAACTAGTGCAAGGTATGCACGAACGAAAGCGTTGTCATACCAGATGCACCACGTCCTCCATACTACGACAGCGTCGCTGAGAAAGTACTATATGTGTCGGATAAGACTTCCGGTTCAAATTGGAGAAATATAAAACTGACCGCGATGCGCCGCAATATCATGGTGATGACTTGAAGCCTGTCGCACTCTGCAACGAGCCATTCAGGATTGAAGGACTCTGGGTCCGACGACAATGTGGGGAATTGTATTGTGAAGAATTTCGTGTAGAGATAGACGTGTGCAGTGCATAGGCCAAACATGACGATCGTGATGACAAGAAGAGCACAGCGGGCATAAGAGTTGCGCAGCCCATTATGTCTACCAGGCAATCCATGAGAGATCGGTTCTAGAGAATGGTAATTCTGGAGCGAACGTACATGAGCAGAGCGGCAGAGATTAGCGCTGCAGTAGCGTACAGGCCTATCAAGTTGGAAGCATGAAGCTGGTTACAGCGAAAGCTTATCGACATACCATAGACACCTGCCCTGACGTTGGTCTCGACGACCGACCCGATAGCCCAGTCTGAATCGCTTTTGTTGATCAGTGCAGGCATTACTCGTGAGAGGGCAAGGTTTGCACGAGTGTGTTTATATTTTTGCGCCTCGAGTTCCGAATGGGGCTTAATGAAGTCCAATTTTGTTTTCCGCGCAGTTAAGGCGGCGGTCGTGACGAGACGCGGAATGTCGAAGGTTGCATATAGTATCTTTCTGAGTTCGATTGATGATCCACACCATCGTTGCTGATGATGCGCAAATCATCATCGGGGAAGCGATGAAGTCGGATGTCGTCAAGATGTCGCGTAGTACATATCTGACCATGAATCGTTGGGTATCAAGAGAACGACCGACCTGTTGCAGCAGTTCCAGAAACACTAAGCCTGGTGCATTTTTTTGTTCAATCATTCTGTTAGACTGGAACGGAGCGCCTAGTTGTTCTGGACTTTGATTGAATCCAACATTAGAGCGATCGTGGCTGGTCCCCCATCCCCTGATTCAGCCGCTATCACCTGTAACACTTTCTCAGGTCGTCCGTAAATCGCCCTGACCAGCGTGATGACCACCGACCGACGACGTCGGTGGCTAGACTGCACCTCCGGCACTCAATCATATTTGAAGTTTTGACAAACATCTCGATGGAATGGGCACTCCGCTGGCCCCCGCGCCAATATAATCCAAGTATAGCTCACCTTGAACATGGCGCAGCCGCGCAGTTGCCTTTACATGGGCTGGAACGGCTTAATGCGAGGAAAGTCGCTTATTCCGGCTTTCTTCCGAGTCGGGCGGCTTGACAACTAAGGTCGGCCCAGTAACTCTAAGGTCCTGGTGGTCGGGATCAAGACGCGTCGACGTCACGTGGACCCGTGAAATCGGATGTTACGTCATCAATCCAACTTTTTACAACTCATCCATTATCCCAAATCAAAGGGCTTCCAAAGTCCCACATCCTCGACAAACCCGATTAATCCCTCAAGATGACAACACGACATTACTTCCCACACGTGTTTGTTCTGCCAACTGTATCTTGTATAACAGCTCACTTCTACTGCTAGCATCTGAATTCACTCAGCCTTCTCTAACTGCATACCTGCATGAATATCATAGAACAGGATTCGTGATGCCGCTTCTCTCATCTATGCTCGGCAGAAGTCTCCGTGTGACGTTCCCGACAGATTAGCGGACACCATGCGCTAGATCTTCGCGAACCGTGAGCATGTGGTCGCGTACTCCGTCATTGGTCGCAGCCATATCAGCGATGCTTGCCTTCTTACCACCATGGCTCCAAATCTGCGTACTCTCCTGCTGGTCAGCGCATCATTTGTTTCTGCTCAAACATGGTGAGACTCTCCTTTGCATACCCTCTCCTCAGCAACTGAAGCCAATTACTCAGGTGCGGAAAGAATTACATGAGTTCTTCCCCCATAGTTCCGCCCGGTACGACAAACCTTTCCTGAGAGTGTATCTTTAGTGGCTCACCTGTTAATCTTCACGTAGGCGGACAATTTGCGATACCCGAGGCGTCAACCAGTCCTCTTCTGGCTCTGCGCTGTGGTCCCGCCATCAAGCCGTACCTTCCTGAAGATGCGGGTAGCGTCCTGGGTGACCCGACACCCATAGCGATCCTCGTAGATACACCCATCACGTTTGACAAGATTACTGGCGCCTCGGAAATATCGCTTCCTGATACCTCTTCCTTGATTGTAACAGTGTCTGTTGATGGGACCATTCTGACTTCTGGACGCGTTCCCTTAAACGCGTCGAAGCATGCACTGGAGTTCTCTCTGGACGCCTTGGAGCCGAGGACCGAAGCGTTTACGATTACATGCACGGGCACTGCCGCTGGTTTCGAGACAACTTCAACTGCCGAGCTGATATATCTGGCCTCACTTCCGAGCGACATTGGTGGAGCAACAAGAATGGATATGCGGACTGGAGCGCTACTATCAAGGCTTTCGAGCCATGCGCCGTTTGAACGTGTTTTTCCCATTGGGTTCTATACAAATTTCGATTATCTCGTGCGCAATCTATCGGTGCTCGGGGAATTGAAGGAGCAAGGGTAAGCAGTCCTTTTACTCCAGCTGTTGACACTTTCTGATGGGTGCAGATTCACGGTGGTGGGTTGCTAGATTAGGAAAAGTTTTGACGAATGCTCATGTCTGCTCATCATAGGTTCATCCCATACCCACGTTCGATAACCTTACGGCTTTGAGCGAGGTTCTCGACGAAATGGAACGCGTTGGTTTATACCTAATGTATGACATGCGATGGTACGTCCTTCGGATTTTCCATGCCTGCCCTAGTCTTCATCTGCGCGCCAGGACGTATATGAACACCACTGCCGTCACAGAAGAAGTCAACCGTATTAAGTCTCGCCCGAGTCTCCTGCTATGGTACACTGCCGACGAACCTGATGGCACATCAGACCCGCTGAATGCCACAGCCCTAACCTACTCCCTCATTCGCTCCCTGGATCCGTACCACCCAGTGTCTCTCGTCTTGAACTGCGAGAATTACTTCTTTACTGAGTACAGCGAAGGCGCGGATATACTGATGCAGGACACCTACGAAGTCGGGAACAACCTGTCGTTTTCCTCCGAGTGGGGCACGGTATGTACCGAAGAATATGGCGACTGTGGCTGCGATAATTGCGTCGATCAAGACGGTTTTGGGGATATCAGCGTGCGAATGGACGAGTTCGCAGAGAGGATATGGGACAACGGATGGGAGCTGGAGAAGGCTGTATGGACTGTTCCCCAGGCTTTTGGCAATGGACAGTAGGTCCAGAGTTTGGTCAAGGTTGTCGGCGTACGCTGACGTTCCGTAGATACTGGCCCCGCATTCCGACGGGCAAGGAATTTGTTGTGCAGGGTATTGTCGGTATCAATCATGGCGGCTTGGGTTGGTAGCTATCACGTCTATGGTACCAAGCTCATGTTTTGTCCAGGTGTTGTATCTTGGGATGACCCGACGTCGGATGATATCAAAGCGTCGGCGTCTGCACTGGCCCTCGCTCTGGTGACAGTCAAAGATTCCATTCTGGATCCGGCCAGAACGTTCACTCACAGGAAACTTGGCGATGTGGATGTGGGGCTGTGGACATTGGGGAAGAAGACACTTGTTATGGCCACCAATATGGGATACCAGACCGTGAATTTGTCGCTGTCGGATATTGGTTCAAAGGGGAAAGCTACGCAAGTGTTAAATAGTGGTGCGACGCTGACCGGAAGCACGGTACTCTTTGAGGAGGTTGGGTCGGCAGTTATTCTGATATCGGCGAAGTAAGTGGTAGTCAAACAGAATGTATTGGGACGAGTTGTTTTGACGTTATCATTCATTCTGCCCAGAATATTACTCCCTTGACAAGTCGAGACGGGCGTCGTCGTCGTAAGATTCATTGGTAACGCTTGATGCGATCTTTATTGTGGCAGTTTATTCTTTGCTATGTACAACTGCTGTTTTCGATGAAAGCCTCACAATGACTGCAAACACCACAGCCGGTACCCATCGTCTCCGCCCCTTTTCGACCTGCTTTAACGATATACGCGCCTCCGCTATGACTTTGTACCTACAGCAGGACAGTGAGTATCGATGCGACTGTAGATTTCGGGCCAAACCTTGACCAGAATTGTGCGCAACATGTGGTGTGTCGTCTTTTGACCCTCGTAAATATTCTCAACACGCGATGCTAGACGTATTTGCATGTTTCTGAGGTCGGTGAGTAATCGCGTCGTTGATATATCGCTGCGAATCTGATGAAGTGATGAGTAGGGTACAAAATGAAGATGTACCGAGCATACGTTGAACGCGACTCGCGCGTTGTCCACTTGGGCGCGTAATCTCATAACCTCAGCGTTGATTATTCCACGACATACAATGTACTTCAGACGCCCGAGCTTCGAGAGCCTCTGCACTCGGGAATCTACAATCTTGATTGTGCTGTTATTGAAGCGAGTCAGCGTCCATTAAAGTACCAGGAGCGCGGCGACCTACTCGCGAAGGTCACAAATCCTTTTGAATTCACCACCACTGAGCGTAGACGCAGGTCCGATCTCGTTCAGGATCGCAAGCGTTATAGAAGCTGTATGCTCTGCTAGAGCCCGGCATTCGTCGCGCGCAGCGCGAGCCTTCTAATAAGACATCAATCCGACAACAATGCGTGCAATATGGAAGAGTATTCACCTCTGCAGCTTCGACAGTCTTCCGCAGGATTCCACACACGCCCTCCAGCACGTCTCCAAACACGGGCACCATCTTCGCGACACTCTCCGCGATATCGAGGCACGTAATGAGATTTGCCAGATTTGACGGTCCAAGAATCGATGCGGAATCAGAGGAGTAGCCCACATTTATCGACAGCGTGTCGAGGCGAGCCTTCATCTCCCGGAAGTATGGCAGGGTTATCCGCATAACGTCTGCAAGATCCTTCCAAGGTCTGTCTCGTGAAAGATCCACCAGAATCCTTCCCTCAAACGCACTGGAGGTAAAGGAGTGGTGGCACAATCCTCGACTGGGAATGTAGAGTGTACAAGTTTCCCACCAGAAGGTATCGGTCCAAGCTCCTTTGCTGGACATGATGAGAATGACCAATGCCTGAAGGTCCAAGAAATGATTGTACATCTACAAATCAAACTAAGTATATGGGCAAACTCAGGCTAATGTGATATACACTCACCATGCCATGGTGTCGCTGATTTGAAAGTATGTCATTCCACCACTGTCTTGCCACACCACCTACAGTCTCAGAAAGTACGGTCCCGGCCTCCAGGCACCTCTCTACAATGTCCACTATTGCATCACACCGATTGTTATACTCGGTCAGCGACATCCATTGTGTACTGCTCCTCGAAGGCGCGACAAGATCCTGCATGTCGCTAAACATGATTCTGAGGTTCATACCCTGTCACTGATGCCGATGACATACCTTGCTTCAGGTGGATCACGTTGCCTGAAGTTGTGGTTCCATAATAGAATTTCAAGTTTTCCGCCCTCGCGCTCCTCCTCTTCATCTAAGATGTCGGACTCGCAACCTTGGTAGTGGGTTTGGGCATCTTCAACAGGGACGTCGTCGTCAGATGCATTGGAAGTCGTATACCGGTCATCGTCATCCGTGGAGGAGATGTCGTGGGATGAGGCGGACATGATGAGGGTAAGAGGAAGCGAAGAAGTGATGTTGATGCAGCGAACACTTTGATACTTACAGTGCGCTTGGACCGGCACAGCATTGTTGACAACCCTGCATCATGACATCCCGGTCCAGCCCATATGATACGGTGTTCGTGCCGCGCATCCAGAAACAGGATAAGTCCGGTATTAGCTCGAGCGTTCGAGAATCTGGGAAAGAATGGCAAGGAGGTGGGAGTCGCCCATGCAGATTAAAGGTTCCAGAGGATGCGTGGCAAGCTCATCGTTGGACCTCTGCGACTGCCACGCTAATGTTACAGGTAGTCTTCGCTCTGTAGAGCGTCTTGCTATGCCTAGGGTTGGAGTCAGAAGGGAAGGCAACTGGAAAACGATGCGTAGCGCCTTCCAGACGACTCAGCGCAAACACGGCAGATTGACACTTATTTGCTTACCGCCATCACGTTCACCCTCAAATGCAATTCTTTGTGTCACCGCATCAGGGAACCCCTCCCGGGCGAATCTGCAGGAAACGTGTTGGTAATTTGCATGACCGCATGCCCAGACAAACCTCCCAATAAACGACTGCGTAGAAGTGCCAGAGGTGGTGATTAATTTTTGAGTTAAATGAAGTCGGCACTGGGTGTTCCCATTTGGAGAATCTTGTCTGGCGCCCGAGTCTAATCAGTCTTATACCACCGGGTTCAAGGAATGGGATTCGTCCATGAGCAAACCTTGAAATCTAGTCCGCTAGGTACAGCACGGCGCCGGCCATATCATGATGGCATGATGAAATGGTCAGTCACGCCACGCTCACCGATATGGGTACCAGTCAACCAGAAAACTCTTCGCTGTCGGATATCGGTTCGATAGGGCAAAAACTTCGTCGCAAGCCATAGGCGTCACTCGTTTCAATGAATTTTATTTCTACTCAAGAGCTATCTGCTTTCGTAGTTTCATCAGGGCTCTCTATTTGTGCCCTATGGTTCCGAAGACGCCCTAGCAGCGCACCACTGATGGCGATGGCCAGTATCGAGCCAGCGAGTAGCCCAACACAAACGGAAAAGGATACTTTATAGGTAGGTCCATAGGTCGCTAAACGAATAATAACAATGAATGTCTGTGAGTATCGTGGGAGTCAGCGAGACGTACTTGAGAAGACTTGAGGCCCAGAATGCCACTGAACTGGGCGATAGCATTGGTGATACCGATTGACATGCCAGCAGCAGTGGTTCCGCGGGATGCCTCGACACGGTTGGGCCATAGGACGGGATAGACAGAGCCGGCGGTAGCAGTCGCCACCAGAAGTGATAGATATCGGACGACGGGAACCTGGCAAGGTTGAGATGTTGCTGGACCAGCGCTTTCATAACACTTACCTTGACCGTCAGGAGAATTATACAACAAATGATGTTCGTGAACTCCACTACGAAAGCGTCAGACACACTGCCGATATTGAAGCAGAATAACTTACAGCCCATTGCGACGCGGAAAGGATTCCAGTAATGGCGCTGAATGAGCCAGCCAAGCAGGTTCAGTAGGACGAAGGCTGAAACGAAGGCGGCATGGAAAGAACGTTGCTCAGAGCAGTTGTGGTGAATCCTATACAGACTCAGTCACGCTTTTGATATATGCGAAGGACACGTACCAAGTTCATAGATGACAGTTGGGAGAACATAAGAAAGACCAAAGCCTCCAACAGCATGGCAGAACCAAACGGCGGAGAACGACCAGAAGCTGGGGTCTGAAACGAGCCTAATGACCTGGGGTGTGTCCCAAGTCTTGCTTTCCTTTGTGGGCGCGTCGGAAGAGAGGCGTCCGATGACAGTCGCCCGCTCACGTTCGCTGAGGAACTTTGCTGTCTGGGGGTAATCAGGCAGAATGAACAGCGTCGCGACACCCATGAGGATCGCAGGAATGCCCTCTGTCGTAGTCAAAGGTCAATACCCTTACTGAAGAGGGTCCTAAAAATCGACTAACCGATGATGAAGAGCCATCGCCAACCCGCTAGCCTCCCGTCCGCGTAGGAAACAGCAAAGGCGAGGAACCCTCCGACGAAACCGCTGACCTGTCCGAAGGAGTAGAATGCGGCGATTCGTAAAGCGAGTTCTTCTGGTCGGAACCAGAACGCCAAGTAGTAGATGACGCAAGGATAGTATCCTGCTTCGGCGGCGCCCAGCACTTTAAAAGGTGTAAGACTAAAGTAAAGACAATGGTTTGGCAAGCGCAAAAACTCACAGACACGACAAGTTATTAAGCCACCATAGTTTTGCACAGCGCCGACGCAGCAGACGATGATTCCCCAGGTGATCATGATGCGTCCAATCCAAAAGCTGGGTCTATTACCCGAAAGCGTCAGAACGATTAATGCACTTGTAACAAAAGAAGAGACAAACGTTGTTCGTTTCATGAGCAGCGTTGAGATGGGTTCCAGCGCAGCGTATGGATAGAAAAAGCAGGATATGACCCAGTTCCATTGCTGAGGGCTAAGATTTAGCTGCTTCTTGATCCCATGACCTTGCTCGATATTCATGATGGCCGCGTTGGACACATTGTTGATGTCGATACGCATGACGAGGTAGGTGATGCATAACCAGGGAAGGATGCGAAGGTCTAAACAAATTCCCGTCAGTTCGCGTTATGCCAAGGTCTGAAGATTCCTCTTTACCAATGCGCCGTTGAACTTTTCGCAGCTCCTCTTCTGAAAGCGGCGTGCCCAGTTCAGGATCCTCTACGGAGGGCGTCGCGATGATGGAGCTTTTGCGGTCGAGATCCAGAGACATAACGGGGGGCTAGAGCGAGCGAAGTCACTCAAGGGAATGACGAACGACATTCGCTGTATTATACCCTCGCCGCGCTCAAGTGCAAGGCGATGGAAGATCGATGGGCCTGGGGAGCGAAACGCAGATAAGAAATTGCCACCAATAGCATCCCATGATAACGCTCATGACAACCCAGCTATGTGCATTTAGACATGATGATGCAAGTCTGGATGAAGTGAGGAACGTGTGAAATTCAAATTGTTGACGCGTCTTGTAGCGACACGTGATGCCGCCCCTTCTTCCTTTCACCACCGACTGCACGCGCGGATCAATCAGCTCGTAGATAACTCAGAATCGCGGGGGGACATACGTCCACAGCGGATCCGACGCTGTCAATCTGTTGTCCTTGCGCGCACATTTCCCATCCCTGATTGTGGCATCATCGCGTCTTCCTCTTGCGCAACCTCTCAAACCTCCCATCATCGGAGCGTGGGCCGCTTTGACTAGGCGCCCTGATGTCGCAGCCATATCATCACTGAATGGTGCAATATGGCCTCTTTCGAAGATTGCGGTCCCGTGCAAGCCCAAGCGATAACCCTCCATTGCCGATATTTATAACAATCAAGAAGGGGCAAACTACTTCCTTACCCCATCATAATGCCCGCAATCCACAAGCCCACCGTTCAGCCTTGGACTATCCCGCCTCCGACGTCTGCGTCCCTCGATTGGGCACCGCTGGTGATCATCGATTTGTCCAAGTTCGATACACCTGGTGGAAAGGAAGCGCTTGCGGCCGATCTGAAAGACGCGGTGAAGAACTGGGGTTTCTGGACGGTCGTCAATACTGGTATTTCTCAAGAGCAGCTTGATCGTCAGCTCGCTATTGGGAACGCGTTTTCAAGCTTCCTCTTGAAGAGAAGAGGAAAGTCGCTTGCGATTTCAAGGAGGGAAAGTGCGTTTCGATATATCCTTCTAGGCTTTATCGCTGACGACTCGCTGACAGCTACTTTGGCTATCGCGAGCCGACACGGTTCATTGGTAACAGCGATGTTAAGGAGAATATGGAAATGGTACGCTGACTCGTTGTTACCATTAACACCCAGGCTGATACCGCGTATTTGCAGCTCAACGTACCCAAGCTCACGCCCGACTACGAGAACGTTCCTCTGCACGATATCGTCCGGCAGTTCCACGACGAGATCGCACCCTTCCATCGTCTAGTCTGGGAGAATGTCATACGAAGACTCTTCGTTCTGTTCGCTATAATCTTGGAACTTCCAGAAAACTATTTCGTCGATCGGCACCACTACGATGCACCGTCAGAGGATCATCTGCGATATGTGCGTCCGTTTTTATATATGTCGATACTATATGTTACTAAGTATAGTCCTAGATGGTCTACCATCCACGATCGCTTGAGGAGGACAAGAAGATTGGCGACCAGTGGAGCGCGGGACATACAGGTACGTATTCAAAGCTTACTTTCCGTATTATCGACTGACTATCTTTGCAGACTTTGGTAAATAGGTTTCGGACTCATAACCACGATCATTCCCTGACCTGTCTACTCTTAGGGTCGCTTACATTACTATTCTCACAGTCCGTGGCAGCGTAGGTCACATCGTTCTATAAACTCCTTCACATATCCGACGTTCCCCAGACTTCAAATCCGAACTCCGTCCAACGAATGGAAGTGGGTTAAATACATCCCAGGAGGCATTACGTGCAACGCAGCTGATACGCTTTCGTTCTTGACCAAGGTACATGGACTTTCTATGTTCCTTCCCCCGAGCTCATCGTGCTTTGTTTCTAGGGATACATCAAGAGCACCGTCCATCGCGTCGTACGTCCTCCCCCCGACCAAGCGCATCTTGAACGACTAGGGCTCTTCTATTTCGTGCGCCCGGGCGACAATGTACCCATGGTCCCTGCGCCGAGCCCTGTTCTCATTCGGGAGGGCTTACTAACCGAAGGCGAAGCCACAGAGTCAGAAGACGCCGTCAAGGGATATGGTACGTTCGCCTACCATCGCATCGTGGGAAATTTTATTGATTGTTGTTAAAGAGTATGTGAGAGCGCGGGTTAAGAATGTTCATGACCGCAAGACGACACGCGTGGCGGAGCGCAATCCGGACAATACGTTCCATGTTAAGAATTTGGCTGTAACTGATTATTATGTGTAGTTGTGGAAATGTATATGTATGTATGTGGAAGAATGATGTATTGTATTTCTCCGGAGACCTTTTTTGACCTGGCGTTATTCGGCGGAAGTCGCCAATGAGGAGAGCGTGTGATGATCTCGCAGAGTATGGCGCTGCGAAGCACCCCTTCTCGGGCATACCGATATTTGGAGAAGATGATCGCGGAAGGTGATTTCGATAGTGCCACTGCCACAACGTATATGCCTACGATGGCATTGACCTACTAGGAAGGCGTTACGAAGCGAGGCATGAGATACTATCATGACCATGATGACGAGAATACCACTCCGTGTGTTGATGGCTACGATCAATAGATGAACAAGACGTCGAAGAAGAGCGGCGTAGAATCCTGGAAATTGTTCGGTCCAGGTTCGGTCAGTAGGAAAGAAGGAACCGCAGACGCTGATTCGACGTCTTATTATGAAGCCACATCGACCCAGTCTAGAGGGATGAGAGGCATAGTGTCGATATGTAGGGGAATATGATACCAATGCGAAGCGACACAGGTAAGAGCCGATGCGTTGAAAGAGATTGTTTATAGCACTCACGGAGGACACGAACGGCCAGCTCAGAAGTTATTTCCGTCTTCAATAGGTCAGATATGAAACACTGTTTGACGTTGAAACACGTTGCAGAGAAGTTCGTCTGAGCAGTAGACTGGAGGTGGTCTTTTGGGGCAAGCCTAGATGAGACCCGAAGGACAACTAAAGGTACAGTGTTGAGCCTTGCGGACGGCGAGGGCGCCTTAGATGAACATTGAAGTTGATGTACTCATGGAAACATTAGAGCAAATCATACGCATTGGGCGGGGTCAGTGTATATTCAATAAAACAAGTCTTAGACTCGTTGAGAAAACTTTTCGACGCGCCGATTGGTAGAAGCAGGGAGTTTGGTTAGGGCAACGTAGCTGGCCAGCTAAACAATACCGGCTGCGCTAGTACGCACTGGGTATAATATGCTATTAACATCAGGCGAAAGCTTGACTTGACTTGATGATAACGCTTGCCGCTGTACACGTCGCGTAGCAACGGTTCAAGTTGAGAGTCAGACCGTTGAGCAGTGATATAGGCATATGCATTTCGTCTGTCCCGCACAGATGTCCCGGATATAGATCTTCGTACGCGATAGACGTCGAGCGCAAACTTATTGGTTACGGACGCAGTGCTATAGAGTAAAAGGGGGCGAAACCGAGGCGAGAAATAGTCGGATACTCTGGTATGCGTGGATCCAAGGCTAAGCGAGTTCAATCCAAGCTAGGGCAAAACTAAGACATCGAAGCGAACGACATTGGCTTGGTCGCCTGTATATGGGTACAAACATCTCACCAGCGTGCATTTTGCCCATCAGCGCCGGCGTCTCCACAGCCCAGAGAGCACACAGGCACGCCGACTCGAAAAGGCAAGCCCCGATGCTGACTCATCTACCCAACGCTTCGCTCTTCACCACCAGCTGGACGCATCCTCCGTCCTCCTCGTACGACTACGTCGACACCAGCAGCAGCAGGAGAGCCTTTAGCACCTGGCTCCGTGGCGTTGGATCCCTGCATCACAGCCAGATCCAAGATCAGAGCAGGACCAGCAGTTCCAGGAGTACCAGCTTGCGTTGGTCCCAGCAAGACGACGAGTCCTAGCCCAGCATACTCCATTCCAGTCTAATCCACTCCCCCGCGCACGTCGCCCAACTCGCTTCACCGCCCACGACGGTCGCCCCAACACTGCCGATGGATCCGCCGCTGCATCCCGCGGCGCCCCATCTCACACACCAGGACTCTCCCCCTCCGCCTCGCGCCTCTACGATCCTCAACTTTAATCTGCTGCGCGGTCGACGGCAGAGCCAGGAACGCGAAGTCAGCCCTGACCTAAACAACCCGCCGAGTCCTGGCCTCGAAGGCGGAGGCGGCAGAGGTATCATGAGCGGTATGGGCATGCTTAGGAGGCGGCGAAGCGGGGGGCGCCGTGAATGTGCGACGGTACCGGGCAGTAGTAGTGCCGAGTGCGAGCGTCGGCGCGACGCATCGGATACGGCTTGTGCCGCACCTTGATTCCCGTCGGGCACTGCGCTTCGATGCCATTACGCGCGATCTCAAGGAGGGCGACGTGGCTCTGCGTATTGGGCGGTTTACGGAGCGGTCGAATCCCCTGCGGCATCAACGACCACCAACAAGATTGCTTCAAATCAAAGGTGGTTTCCCGTGCGCATGCCGAGGTCTGGTGCGAGGCACCGGGCGTGTTTTATGTGCGCGATACCAGGAGCAGCAGTGGCACGTTTCTCAACCATGTTAGGTTGAGCCCGGCGAACACCGAGAGTCGGGCCAGTGTGCTGCGCGACGGCGATATTCTCCAGCTTGGAGTGGACTATCAAGGTGGCACGGAGGATATCTACAAGAGTGTCAAGATACGGGTAGAGGTGGGTCGGGAGTGGCAGGGCGGGAAGAATGCATTCAAGTGAGTAATCTCCCAAGAGCTTTGACAGCGCTAATTGCCGGACAGTACAAACGCGTTGAAGAATTTGAAGAGTCTCGCTGCAGCACCTATACAGGTATCCAAATCCGCTGCAGGCGGTAGCAAGGCCAATATACCCGATTGCTGCATATGTACGCAATATCTGCCTGGATATTGTATATGCTAATGTCTCCTCCAGGCCTATTCGCCGTTTCTATACGGCAAGCGCTTTTCATCGCGCCGTGCTCGCACACCTTCCACTACAAGTGCATTCGCCCGTTGCTCGAGAACC
>JADNYV010000159.1:0-86633 GCA_015501055.1 Mucidula mucida
CGAGATCGGAAATAGAGATGCTGGAGTGCTGGAAGTATTCCCTGAAGGGCAGAGTTTCTGGGCGCTAACGGGATAGTATGGACTCGGAGCCTGGCATCATCTAGATCCCGGAGGTCGCTGAGGACCCCGCAGATGCGTCCACCGTCCTTGACACGGCGGTACATGATGTCTAAGATACTCATGTCGCGATGAAGCATTCTCCGTCAAGCCAAGCATGCCAGCTTCAGTGAAGAACCCGTATTTCAGAATCTTGATGCCACAGATACAAACAAGGTCCTCACATTGAAAAACGTCGGTGACATTTCATTGAAAGTTGAAGCCAAGAACCAGACTTTGTAATGGCGGTGCTCCAAATATAGAATGTAAAGTTGCGCCACGTCTTCGTCCGGGTTGTGTCTTGGGTCACCCGCGTGCTAGCAGACATGCGGTTTTGAAGACTACCTACTTCAGTACCCATGAGCGTACTGCCGTTCGTGCACGATTAGAAATGTACTTGCATCTGATCGATTATGGGGACTTGAAGTTTCAAGTAACGTTGGCGTTTGGCGGTTTAGGTGGCGTCGATATGACACTCTTAAGGATGGGTGCTATAGTACGAATACGATACTAAATAATACATATCTACATTTGATAACGATGCGAGCGTACTACCACAAGGGAATAAGAGAACAAAACATGGTAGGTAGTAAGAAGTAAGTACAGTAGAATGAGATAGAAAAGTCGGTTATCCTTCAATCTACTCGTATGTGATATCTATGGGTTTATAAAAAGTCATATCGGCGGCTTCTGCCATGAATAAATTGTAAGAGACTTTGTTGCCGAGGGTAGCGTCGTCGAAGGTCGGCCGTGGGAGGAGGTTCTTCCGACGAGCTGTGCGTTCTGTCTTCGCCCTCTCCCTCGCGTTACTGGCCCTAGTCTCCCATGCATCTTCTTCAGCACGATGAGTGCTCCGCGCTAAAAATGCAAGGCGAAACATAGAACGAATACTATGGAGCCAAGGCACCAAACCTTGGAAGGAGGGCGAAACGTACGCGGACATAGGGATTTTTTTATCACGCGTCTCGTCCTTTCCGTCGAGGATGAACTCTCTCTTTAGCCTGCGCAGAGTGCCAAAATCCTCGCTTTGGAACCAATCCTCAAAAGGTAACGGCTTTATGTCAGAACGAGGCTCGACGCGGGGCAGAAGAACGATTCTAGATCATGTCGATATAGATGCTTGGGTGCAGATTGACCTGCATCAACGAGAAGGTCAATTGCCATGAAGGGAGGGTTCCAGTGCGCTGAAGCGAGGTGGAGGATACATCGTCTTCGAGCTCGAGAGGCACGAGGACAAATCAAAGTCGTTGAGGACACCGCAAATACGACCGTCCTCTTTGACCCGGTACATGATGTTCGATATGCTAATATCGCGATGGAGAATTTTCGTGCACTCGTAAACCCAAGCATGACCTAAGTGTAGAATCGGCTTTGTCGCAAAGCCATAGCTGATAGGGCACATGCGCGCGTCGTCGTGACTTCCGTGGATAGCGCTGCTGGCGTGGGGGGTTTGGCCAGCGTTATGGCTCGGGATAGATTCAGAGGCACTCCAAACGGGTGTGGTCATGCGTCCGACAAGAACAGACATGGCGAAGAGCAGAGCGATTGCGTGATTGAGGTGAGTTAGAGAATGCGTTGTACGAGAAGGCAACAAAGAGTCAGGGTAGAGGTGCGCCATTTTCTGCCCATTATAACGTGACTTAGAGATGAAAATGGAAGACAATGGAGGAACAAAACAAAGCGCAACACGGCACGTGTTCGTGCTTGCCGTCAATTTCAACTCGCCTCCCGGGCATCCCAGGGGCATCCTGATCAGAGGAGCTGTCAGTATCGCTAGCGGGTCAAAACAAGTAGTTATATATCGATCCTAGATGGTACTATCAAGTTCTATGGCACTTCTGTATGGCAGTGTACATATGCATGAAGCTCACAACGTCCAAAGCAATGGTGAAAGTACAGATTAAGAAACAGGAACAAAAATACTATCGAATCATGGAAGAGAACCAAAGTAAGTGAGAGACAACGCCTCTTCCGAGTCGAAGACCAACATTTCCACCTCCGACATGAAGTCCACATAAGATACCTTCTGCTCCAAAGACACCTCATCGAACGGCGCAAGTGTCTCCTCTGTGGACGGTGCCACACCAGCGGCCTTGAGCATATGCGCTCTACGTGCCACCCTCGCCGCCTGGAGCTTATGATCGGCTACCTTACGGTTGTAAGCCTGACGGGCAAAGAACCCTTTCCCGAACATATTGCGGATCTCTTCGAGCCAAGGAACTAATGCCTGGAACGACGGCGAAACATACGAGGACATCGATTCTGTCGACTCATTAGCAAAGAATTTATCCTTCTCCTTGCGAAGCAAGCTGAGATCCGTCGTGCTTGCAAACCATTTGGAGAGTGGCTGCACGGTCCGCATTCGGATTTGTGGGGACGGAACCTTCGATACGGTCTTTCGCTTTGCTTCCGGTGGAGAGAAAAGCTCGTAATGCGCGGCGAAGACGAGCATGACGTAGAAAAAGGACTCCAGGTCATGGCGGTACAAGTGCTTGGGAGCTGTCTGGTATTCTCCGACTAGAAGGTCGATCGCCATGAAGGGAGGAGTTCCCGTGCGTTGAAGGGAGGTCGACGAGGCATCATCTGCTAGCTCCCAAAGGAACGACGCCAGGTCGAAGTCGTTGAGGACGCCACAGATGCAGCCGTTAGGCTTCACACGGTACATGATGTTGGACATGCTAATGTCGCGATGAAGAATCTGAGGGCACTCGTAGAGCCATCCGTGACCTGTTGAGAAAATAAGCATTAAATGATTGAAGTTACTTAGGACCCACATTGAATTGCGTCGGAGAACACCTTTGCGACATCTTTTGCACTCGAGAGAGTTTTAAGAGGGAAAAGCAGCTCTTGAATTGTGAGACGGAGAGCGCGCTGCTCATAAGCAAATTCCTTGCCACCGGCAAAGACACCATCTTCGAGGAGCTCTGCAATGCGTGCCTCCGCCGAATCCTCCTCGGTCGCAAAGTCATGACTGTAAAGCAGATCCGGGAGATGATCAAGGACCCAATGTCGCTTCCCTGGTTCTGCCGCCTTCTCTGCCGCCGCCTTCGCCGCCTTCAAAAACGCAGCTTCCGACGTGCGATCTTTATTGGGCCAGCTCATCTTGACGACCAGCTGCTTGTCAGGCCACTCTTCGCTCTCTCCCTGAAACACGCAGGTAGACCGCCCAATGATACCAGCCTCCTGTGCGATAAGCGAACCTAGAGTAACAACAATGCTTCGCGACGGGTCGTCCGTTGGAAGCGTCATTGTCAGACCGCGATAAGTGTTTTTGCGGTCGGCCTTCTCGTGTATGCGTGCTTCATCGGAGAAAAAAGCGTACTGTTTTAAGAAGGACTGTGCTTGATCGATGATGGGGAGAATGCCACGTTGGCGCATGGTAAGTCTGTGATGGCCAATGAGAATAGCGATGAAGCGCTTGACACCGGCTTCGATTTCGAGGTCGATGGCGGTCGAGGTGATCATCAGGTTGTGGCTGAAGTACATCAGCTGTATCCTGTTGCGATCGAAAAAGTGCATAACGCAAGAGTCGCGGAGGGCGGGAACGGTGAGCATCTCCAGCCCATATCTCGTACACTGCTCGTGAGCTTCTGCCATCTCGTCGGGGATTGGCTCGTCCTCCCTCTTCACAGGAAGACTCGGAATGGTGATATCTTCATACCGCTCCGAATCTTCGTGTATGGGTGGAAGCGATCTGGGTCGCTTCGAAGGGGACTGGATTGTGGCAGACCCAACCATTTTCCGTTTCCGTTTCGGCGCTGTTGCCTGAGACTTCGTCTGTGCACTGGGGTGAGCTAAGCGGCTTGGGGCTCTGGGTTTCCGTTTCTGGAGAGGCTCTGGCGCAGTAATATCAATGGGGTCCTTTTTGGTTACTGTGAGGTATCACCATCAGTATCCTCAAGTGAGCGATGGCGCAATATCTTACCTGCATCCAGCAATCTGTAGCCATCTCGGGCATCCCATACAGTACAATCAACGTCCTTTCCCTCCAGAATAAAAAGAACCATACACCAGAAAAAGTTGTAGAGGGGTCCCCGATGCTGCGTTTGCACTGCATCATTACCGGAGCTCTCGAACAGGCTGAGTAAGAGGGCAAGCATGTCGGGGGTAATGTTATGTTTATTAAGAATGCCACCTTTGAGAGTCGTGGGGTCATTGCGATAGAAGCGGATAGTATCATGGCCTGGGTATGCCTCCTCAGCGATTTCCATGGCCCGATCGTTCATAGCTGCGTGGAGAGAATAGAGCTGATGCTCCACGCTAGCAGCTTCGCGACATTTCCCCAGGAAGGCTTGTAAACGACTTTTGAACGTGGCATCATCGAAAACCTTGTCTACCACGGCGTTTAATGAAGCGTCCTCGGTGCCAAACTCCACAGTATGTGCCTGGGGATACGGGATGCGAAGTATTCGCTCCGAGAACGTGTCGATGTCCATGTAGATACGCCTGTTCTTCATATCAAGCTTTAAGAAGTCGTCATAGTCTGCACATTTATATTTGAGCGGTTTGAGTCGACCCTCGTCGTATTTTCCGCGTACAACCCCTCCACGGCTCTGTGGGGTTTGTCCGGCGCCTTGGTGCCCAACGTTGGCGCGCGCAGCACCAATGGTCGGAGCAGCAGGTGCGGAAAGCTTCTGGGAGGGGGATGGCGGGGCTGTATCGCGTCCAAATGGCGTAGACATGGCAAATAATGGAGGTAAGATGAATGCTAGGTGATGGTAGAAGAGACCAAGTTGTTCGTTATGGGCTAACAAAGGGTCACAACAGTGAGCTGCCATTTTGTGCTGCTGTCCCGTGACTGCAGAGAGGAAAACAAGTCAAAACAGAGGAGACAATGAGAGAACAAAGGAAAGAACAAAGCGGCACGTGTTCGTGGCCACGATCGAGTTGCCTTTTTAGTGGCAGCCCCTTTGCACTTGCCACCCAACTTGACGTGCGGTATTAAAAAGGAACAACGACTATTTGACATTGCTATCGCTTCAAAAATACCAACTGCTATTGAATCAACACGATGACTTCAAGTTTACATTCCTTTTCGTGGGATTCAGTCTCCAATCGGAGTTTCCGCCCCGCGGGCCAACGATGATGACAGACTAAGGCGTCATGCACGAAGAGGTCCTGAAGGTATGAGTGTCACACAACTGGGGGTCTACTTCAACTGGAGTTGCATCCATTTCAGATGATCGTGAGATATGAAACGTCTTGGACCTGGAAGTCCTTTCTACAAGTACACAACGAGGATCCTAATGGCATACACGGTCACCTTCGTTACGTCCATGTGTGGCTGTCCTCGAATCTGAACTTTCCACTCCCTCTACATCAATTAATCCCGTAAACGGGCTCGTAGTATCGCTATCAAACGCCACCCCGACGTCCCCAGCAGTCGCGATGGTATCACCCGACGAGGTCTTCTTCGACTTTGAGAGACCGCGCGTCTCCTTCTTGATCCACGCCTTTACACCAGACAGCGCCGCTTCGGGATTCGTCTTATTCTCCATCAAATACCCTTGCAGACTAGCCATCGAGACAACATGGTCGGGGATGCGCTCCGCAAACTCGTCTGCTAGCTTTCGCAATTCGCGCATGGAGAAGCGGAGGTCCTTGACATCGCCGGTGTCGCGTACCACTGTGACGGACGCTGGAACGCTCGGCTGGAGAGATGTAGATTCTTTGAAGTGAAGCTCCTGATCACTAGTATCCGTGTCGCCTTCACAATACTGAGGACTGTAAAAACGAAGGAACAGCTCCCGCGCTTGGTACTTGGCTGCAAGCTTGAACTCGACGTGGACATCCATGCGACCTGGTCGGGAGAGCGCTTCGTCCAGGGACTCGTACTTGTTCGTAGTGGCAAACAATATGCGGCCTTGTTTCGCGCCTATGCCGTCTAGAGCATTCAATAACCCACTAAGTGTTACACTATAAATATAAGCATGAGTTCACCAATCAGATACACTATTGGGAGTTGGACTTACTTTCCGAGGGAACCCCGAGAATGCGTGCTGCTTAAATTCCAAGAGGTGCACACTGTCGGATACACGTCCAAATCGTCAACACTACCATAATCTGAACCATCCTCGTTTGGATCGATAACGACACGTCTCACTGGCTTGTCGTCGCCGTTCAACGCAGTGCTGAAAGCAGCGTCGATATCCTCGATGAGAGCGATGCAGCGCTCAGGTAACTTGTTCAAGAATTTCGCAAGAGACGAGTCGTCAAGTCCTCGCTGGGATAAGGAGATGACGAAGATATTAAGGCAGAGCTCTCCAGCCAGGGCAGCGATAAAGACGTCTTTCCAGAACCCGGTGCGCCATACTACAATAATCATTTGGTCAACCAATGTGATAATGAGTATTTGGTTGAACATACCAAGAGATACCCGCGACGGAATGGAATTCCTCGCTCCGTATACCATTTCTTACCGTCTAAAAAGCTCCGCGCGTTATTGAGTAAGAACGACTTTAAGCCTGGTTCCAGAATGATAGAGTCCATACTGCGTTTCGGGCCGCTAGAGACCAGTACCCAGGAATGGTAGCCCGAATGCGCACTGGAGCCAGTCGCATACACGTCGGTGCGGGCAGCGCGTAGGGCTCGATACTCTTTCCTCGCTTCACGAAGAAGGTCCTTCAATATGGTGTGATTCCTAGAGAGAATACTAAACAATTGGGTGTTGCAATCAGAATCGAACTATCTGTCAGCCTGTGGCGCACCTGATTTGAATCGACTCCGGGCTGGGCAAAGGTATGTAGCGTCCCTCTGGCCTTGGCCTGAAGCGTTCGACGGAGATGTAATGTCCCTTAAACCACGTGGAGTATGTCGTGGAAGAGCTAGAATATGGTGTACTTTCGATGACGGTTGGGAGATAAGTCAAGTCTCGCAGCTCTTCGTCGTCATCAGGATGGTCGGGGCCGAGGGAGCCCCATTTGATCCGGCAGGCTGAGTGCCAATTTGGATATCACGCGAGCTGGCTGAGGTAGATGAGTCAGTGCGGGACAACTAAATTGTGGCGAAGAACTAACACCACATCGGCTGTTTGGAGAGCCATATAAGCATCCACTCTACAGAGACGTTGAGAAGAGGCATAAATCCATGTCTTTCAGTGACTCACGGTAGCAGGGCTCTTCCTCGTTGAACGTTACACGGATGAAAAGCCTGTTGTACAGCTCGGTGGACCAGCGAAAAGACGCGCGGCGGAAGATCTCCAAGAGAAGCCCGACAGTCATGAAGACAATTCCTTCTCGAAAGGCTGTAAGCGAGGACAGGAGGCGGAGAAAAGACGAGATCTCATAGGGCACTTTCATGTCAGCCCAGAGAGCAGTGGCGCTCACTGTCGGTGACGGTCGCGGTAGCGGTAGGCTCAATACTTGATGTGAGGAGGGTTATAATTGGTTGTTGGGCGATATCCATGATGGGATGAGTCGTGGTTGAAACCAGAAAAGTCGGAGTGGAGAAAAATGAATATGAGGCTCCTGGGGAATCCCGATTCTTTTATAGTCAATCGCATGCCGAACCGGGTTAGATGTGCCTTTGCAAAGCCTATTGTGCACGTACACAGTTGCATAGCAATTGCAACAAGGATGCCACTCTTGTGAAGGAAAGCTTTTGTTCCTTTATGATGGTGACGCCAGGATCGTTTGCATCCCCCACGAAGGCGTAGCCCTCCAGCGTTGGGCGTCACAAAGAGGCATCGAGTCCAAATGAGTCGCATCAGAGTTTTCGGTAGCAAATTCCTGCGAAAACCTTTCTAGTAAGCTCACTCTTACTTCGAGTTCGCCGTGATGACTGACGGCATTACCTGCATAGCCCACTGGTGCCCCATCATGTATATCTCCCACTCAAGTATCCCTTGTTTAGAATTTTAACATCTCTCATCGAGTCCTCGCCGCCTTCATTGACCCATGAAGTCGAGGCATGTGCCAAGTCCCAGCCCGGGGCTCTTTGAGAAAAAAGAAATACGCCTTTTTGGTTGAACGGACTAAGCAGATATTAGGGCTATAATAAAGTCTTACACTGGACCAATTTGATGCAGCTGAGAGCAGGACCGAGGGCAATGCAAGTTGCCGACTTGCCGGTGACGATCGCCTAAATCGCCTTGCCTTCGACGTTCGTTCAACCTTCCGCTGCCATTTAGCGCTAGCGAAGTGAAGGTCAGACCGAAAATTCAGGCTGAAAGACAAGAGTACATGCATGTCGGTTATCAAGGCCCGCGCGAGTACTCTTTTCAGATGACTGTATAGCGGATACTACAGTACAAAGACTATTATTCATTTGAGAAAAACATGAAATACAAACAGCATATTGTTGATAGACATTCCTTGCTTTAAGAAAGATCTGCAAAGTAATTGAACACCATATCTTGCTCAAACGACAGACTCTCCACGCCGCTCATAAATTTCCTGTAGGAAACGGCTCCTCCCAGAGTTCCATCGTCAAACGCTCAGGCCGCTTGAGCTCAACTAGCTCTCCAAAAAAGCTGATGCCCACGTTACGTGTCTAGCTGACTGGTTGCTCTCCCATGCATTCATTGCACTGCATGATAATCCTCCCGAACCAAGTCAATCAAGAACATGACATGAATCTCCTTAAGCAAAGGAACTAGAGTTGAAAGGAAGGCAACACACATCCCTTTATGGAGCAAGTGTCTTGCCCAATGAAAAAACCCTTTTGTCATTCCAAACGGAGACTAGATCTACTATACTGGGCTGAAATCATCTGGAGAAAGGCAATTGTAATCTTTCATCCAGTGTACATGGCAAATCTAGGCAAGAGGTGGGAAAAACATTTTGTTTTCTTCTTGTGATGCCACAGAAACACTATCATGACATAGAAGAATGATTTAAGATTGTAATGATACAGATGAAGTGGAATGTTGCTAATAAGAAGATCTATTGCCATAAATAGAGGAGTTCCAGTACAGGGGTAGACAATAGACTGTGCTAGTTGATTAAGAAATGAAGACAAGTCGAAGTTATTTAGTACCCCGCAGATGCGGCCGTCCTTTTTAATGTGGTACATAATGTTGGACATACTGATGTTGTGATGAAGAATTTTAGAACACTTATAAAGCCAGTTATGACCTATTTAACAAAAGGTAAAAATTAGTATTGAGAGTGAATAAAAGAGAACCCACCAATACACATTAAATCACATCAGCAAATATCTGTGCAATGTCTTGCATACTGGTTAGGGTTTTCACTAGAGGGTTAGGGTTGACGGGATGTGGTGGGCACAAGCACGCGCCTAGATTTTGTTATCTTAAGCAGCATAAACCTGGGTGATGTCTATCTTTAAGAAAATACCATTGCACATGCATAGAACAATTAAAAATTGTGTTAGATATTTGAGTTATCAGATATCAGACCTGACCAGGTTGACAGAACCAACTGTCTTGGGCACTATGACTGTGGATAGAGATCAAGATTGGCATGAAAAGTCAGCATAAGTAATAGTGAGTACGGCTTTGCCTGCCAAATCGATAGCCCTATTTGGCCTTATTTACTTCATGATTTTGTGACAAATTCAGTGTAGCCTCAGTGAAGGTCCAACACAGCAGCATATCTACATCTTTAGTAGACAAAAATTGTGCAGAAATATATCTAAAATGCAGCCTTGAGAGCAGAATTTTGTCTTTTTCTGTGGTTAGATCAGTGTCAGCATTACCAAATTTTTAATATAAATTTCTGAGAATTCTGTTCATAGGGCTGCATTTAAATATATCCTCAGAGTTGAATATAACTTGTTTTTAATGTATTAAGTAACTGTGCATAGTACTACTGAGGTCACAAGTTGTTGCAAATGATGCACAATTAGTGTCCGATTAAGTGTTGATCAGTTGTGTCAATAAATTTGGACATCGGTTCATGGCCTCCACAGCATGCATTGCTTATTAAGCTTATGGAAAGACATGATGAGTACTCTAAGAAACTGATGACAGCTAAATATTTATAGGAAAAGCCTCATAACTCCTCAAAAGGTGAATTTGCCATGAATTTTTGTCATTTGGCAAAGGCCAAACAAGTACAAAGGGGCTATTGATCTGACAGGCAAGGCCCGTACTCAGTAATAGAAAGGTATGTGAGTTCTGTATATACCTCAACATTTGCTGACTTCAGCACACCACTAAAGTCATGGCCTGAAGGCTGGCTTATGATCTGCAGAATGTAAAGCCAGGCCATAGGCTTTCTCAAGCCGTTGTCACGGCCTGACCTGACTCTGGCTTAAACATGGCTGGCCTGACTTTAAGCCAGAGCCAGCAGAACACTAGTTGAATAAATGTCTGAATGGGAATATTATTACGGCCAACATGGTGGTCAAGAGCAAAGAGGCCATCATGAGTGCACCCTTAAGCCGTATCCAAGTCTTGGGTCTATTGCATCTTTCCACAGTTTCTGCATAAGCCGTTATCTTTCTTCTTTGACATGTCATTCATTGCTGCTGCATTTGCCTGCTCAATAGCAACCTTCCTCTGCTCCTCATTAATGTGCAATTCTTTTTTTCTAAGGCACTTCATCACCTTCTCCACAATGAGTTTCTCATCACTCTCCAGTGCATTGTGTATAACGTAAAGATCACTATTCATGGCATGCAGGAGTACAGCAAGCAAAAGGCTGTTCACCGTAAAAGTACTGACATCAAAGATCTGCTTGTAAATGTCTTTGATTTGTATTGTCATTGATTGTATCTTGAAGTTGCAGAAGATGTATAGGCTGAGTGTGTTGTTAAGAAGAAAGATCTGACTCTGGGCCTTCTTTCTTTGCCTGTTTTAAAGCTTATCCCAAATGTTCTTAGACGTAGCACAGCTTTAGTTGATTAGGTATTCATGTTTGACATTTGAGATTGCAAGACATATATATGCCTACATCATGTGATTGTTAAAGATCCATATCTTTTGCTGAGATGTGTTAGTGTCAGGATGCTTGGAGATTGTACCAAGCACATATCCGTTGTAGCCACTCATAATTATGCCAACGGTAATCTTTGATGTTCATTACTTGTAATTCTTTTGCGCAGGATTGAGTTCTTTGATATTTGGCAGTTGTTTTAAGCAAAGGTGTTCTAAAGGCATTAGGGAGATAAATGATTAAGGTAGAGGGTGTGGGAACCCCGCACCTTTACTAAGCAGCTTGTGACACTTTTTATGGGCGCGATGGCGGGCACCAGACTGGCTATCTAAAACATAGAAATGGTACATACCAATTATGTTTTGAGTTCCCATATTGCAGATTTGCTCTAAGATGTCTGAAAAGAAAGTTATAAGGGGAAAAAATGATATTGTCAGAGAGAGCTGTTTGACAGTTTTCGACTTGATTGGTGGGGTGTTGCGAAAGGCGGTTGCGCAGATTTGGCATTGCACGTGATCATGCACATGATGCGGTCCGGACGTCCAATGGGTCTCTGCCAACCCATTTTCCGACACTGTTGCGCTCATTCTGGCCATAATTCCGACTTCTATTCGCATCTAACTATTGTGATTTCTATCCCAAATATTACTGTGAGCTTAATTTTATAGAGATGTACTGGGGTGCCGCAAAGTACAAGTACCGAAATACATCACGGACTTCGAATATCGATGAGATGGAAGCTAATGTTAAGCATTGTCTTGATGCGGTTTCCCATCTCCACATTGTTTGGTAAGTGCCTGATTTTGTCCATGATTTGTACCTGATCTTCTCTTAAGGTTCGCAAACTGGGCTGCTCGATTCATATCTGCCTATGCAGGGGGATTGACTGGGACCCAACTTGGCTATGTGAAAACTAGATACAAGGGTCATAGAATGCTATCCCCTACTGCTATTAAGGAGATTTTAGCTTCTATTACTTAGATACTGTGATATATACATGTCGGGACCCCCAAAACACTGTGGCGCAATTTCTGGATTTTTTGCCAGCCCGAATTTGGCACTGTCATGTTACCGGTCACATGCTTAGTAAAGGTGCGGGTTTCCCACGCCCTCTACCTTAAAGGAATTTATAGTGATTTTGGTGTAGTGAGGGATGCACAATGTGTTTGTGTTGTATATGAAAGAAAAAATGATTGTCCTATGTCTAGAAAACCAATTCCCAGTACACTGTTGTAGGTATGCAGACTTGGCTAGCTGCGCAGACATGATAGTGGTCTTCAGACAAGGTGTACATTTGGAGCCTGTGTACCTATAACATCTGTGCTACATGCATACACCGTGGTGGATGACTAGGTGCGTACCTAGACACTGTGTAAATATATATAAGTAAATCCTATTATATGTATTGTTAGTACAGCAACCCTTTCCATAAGTAATAAGCAAAGTAAACTTGCTCCAGTACACCATGGTGGATGACTAGGAGTACACTGAACAATTGTGCATGTTGCATACTGCGCGCTTGGTTCTGATTTCCTATTTTTGGAATAGTTGCACATTGCTCTTAACTATTACAACAGCTAGCCCCCACATTCTTCTAGTTAATCTGTGTGAAAAATAAGGCAATCTTTTAGGATGAATATACAGTAGCTGGCAATAATTGCAACTGCTTCCTAAAGACTCTGCGTTAGAACATGAGGCAAAAAACATGAAGATGGAAGCAGACACACTTGGAAGGAGTTGGATAACATCTTTTTTGGAAGCAAAATATGCTGTGAGCTGTTTGTCACAACAAGAAACTTGACTAGATAACGTGGCAGTGCCTGGAGCGCTAAGCAGATTTTGCTTATAGAGAGAGGGAAACATAAAGAAAGAAATTGGGGGAGGTAGAGGAGAGGGTACTTGACAGAACAGGCCTTTTTAATAAAATAGAACTGTGGAATGCCCATGAATGCAAGCACCAGCAAAGCAGCTATGCCATAATGAAATTTGTTAGAGATTAAAAATCTTAAGGATTGTGAAATTTCAATAATTGTCAGCCCAGCACAAAGTGTAGTTGTGATGTGCAGGTAAGGTGATAAGCACATAATGTACACCTTGCGTAAAAGGCAAACCTGAACAGGAAGCATGGGTGGTAGAGAGAATGAGATGTGTTCTATGAGTGGTAGGGTGGTAGGCACATAATTGAATATTGGCATAACTTAAAAAGCGTTACAAAGCCATATTATCCTCCTAGCTAGCAGAAAATGCAGAGATTTGGTTGAGATATACAGAATATATAGCTGTGCCAAGTTTTAGAGGTATAACACATTGCATTTTGCCGTATACAATAAGAGATCAGTTGGCAGATCATTTTGGTATGAGTATTACATCCATAGACACACTTCAAATGTAAGGGTCTGATTGATATATACATAATGCATGTATAGACCAATTTCTACGCAAAACAAAAGAGGAATGAACAAGCAGCTTGCTAATTTCAATTACAAAAAATTTCCATTCATGTGAAGTGGTGTATTCTTGAAATAGAGCAGTTTATCTATTTTAAGGTGAATGTGTAACCTCAAAGAAAGCAAATTTATGAGTCTGCTGATTCCTGCGCACATAGAACAAGAATAAAGGGCAGATCAACAAAGGAAGCAGGGTAAACTAACTTAGAAATGGAGTGAGCACTCCACTGTGAAGTTAAAAGATTCTGCAGTGTGCTTTATTAAATTTTACAAAATACCATAGCTGCTTCAAAACAATGGGGACACCCAGGATTGAACTGGGGACCTCCAGAATAATCACATTGAGACTTCAGTCTGTTGCTCTCCCAACTGAGCTATGTCCCCATTACGTTGAAGTCAAGTCGGACACTCTGTCTCCGCAGATCCCTTCAGAAGGGAGAGCGTGACCCAGCCATCGTGACTTGTGACAAACGCGTCTTTCCTTCCCCCATCACCGCGCCCTCTGCCAGCACCACCATGTCCCAAGAACCCGAGGACGTCAAGCCCAAAATCAATATCCACATCCAGACTGATGGAGGCGACAGTATGTCCCCCGCTTCTTCCACCCAGGGGTCGCGTTTTTAACACCATTGCTTGGGCAGAGATAGCCGTCATGGTCAGACGAGACACGCGCTTTGCCAAAGTCTTCGCAGCGGCAGAGGTGCTTTTCGACCATTCTGCGCCACTCGTTCCCTGGCTGATGCCTTTATAGAAGAAATTTGGGAAAGAGCCAGGCGCGTAAACCCACCTCCCGGCGAGCAGTGGCGCTCGAGGCTTACTAGGCGTTAAATTGCAGGAACCTTCAAGTTCACGTACGAGGGCAAGCGTATCCAGCCGGACCAGACGCCGGCAGAGGTGCGTTGCCGTTATCCCTCCCACACGACCGCCACTAATTTACCTGCCAAGGTCGACATGGAGGACCAGGACACGATAGATGCCCATCTGGAGCAGGTGCGCTGTCGCGCTTATTCGTTATTCTGTGTACTGACGCCTTTTCTTTGCAGACGGGCGGCGGAATCCCTCCGACATTGTTGTTGTAAAACTAATCCCCCATACTATTGTATATTCATCTTCGCGATCGGGTTTTCTATATTCATTTTTGGCATATCTATCCTCCACGTTCGCGCGTCCGCAAGCCTCCCCGTCACATGTTCTTTTCCCCTGCTGCCTACCACGCCTTAATAGCACACCCCCTTTTCACATCCCTTCCGCAGTGGCACACGTCCTAATAGCACACCGTGTCGCAGATTGTTATCTTTCCGCCTCAACGCGGTTTCTCTGAAAGACAAAACCTTCCAGAGCTCATTCATATCCGGGCATTTAGACAAAGGACCCGGTCATGTGGGTTGGACCCTTTTCCAGACAAAGACACTGGCTCGGTTCGCGGCTGCGGGGTGTGCGCGTCCGAGCCTAGTGATATCTAAAGTCTGCCTCATAGATTAGAGCTCATTCGTACAGACGTAAATCGTTCATGGCCGTGTTGGGAGCGTCGATGGTGAGTATTCTTTCCGAGATTGCCGCCGATCATTGGATTCTAGCTTTTAGGCATATAGAGATAGGAATAGCAATGGAGAAGAGCAAAGTACTTTAGTTGTCGAGCGAGTGCGCTACAAAATACAACACCATGTAAAGGTTCATTCGTGATGGTAGCCTGTAAGTTGAAAACGCATAATAGGCAGAGTACAGAACCCAGAGGATATGAGTATAGCCTGATACTTTCAAAATGAAAACTGGCCTACATACTAGAAGCCTAGTAGCAATACCGGCAAGTAAGCACCTTACGAAGAGTCGGAGGTGGTAAGCAAGTTGGTAGCCGTATCGGAGGCAAGATTGAAGACATTCAGGAGACTTGGACAAGCCGCGATCAAAGTGAGCGACACTTTCGGATGTGGGGTGAGTTACCGGGAAACGGCCATCGCAAGGGCCATCCGAAAAATCGCCAAATATTCCGACTTTGCGGACACTCTGGGACGAGTGCGTCGCGGTATCTACTCGTGTGTACCAAGATCCGTCAAAGGTGAACTGATCATGATCAAAAGCACACACAACGACCCCGATAAGATAACACGCTTAGATCTAATCAGCTCTTTGACCAAAGGTGAGCCGGCTCGGATTCCCTTTGACGAGCACCACACCACTCACAAGTATAAAGAACCGCTGGGGAATCCACCCATGGCTTCCCAACGCCTCCTCGAAGATGCCATCCCACGGATACTACGCACAAAAACGCGACCTGCCTGCAATGTCCTCCTACGCTTCATCCTCCCGCACCAAAGAAGTCCTTTCTTCTCCGTACGACTGGCCGCGTCCACCACACGCGTCGTCTTTGTACGGTGCATATCCCGCGTCAGAGCAATTGTACACCCCGCGTCCATCATGCACGCGCGCATATCCTTATCCCACATACACCATCGCCACCGAAGAGCACGACTGGCATCATACCCCGCGTCCATCATACGCATCATCATCGTCCTTGTACGGCGCATATCCCACATATACCGACCCGCGTCCATCATACTCGTCATCTTTGTATGGCACATGTACCAGGACGTCGGACGAGGAAGAGGAGGAGGAGGAGGAGGCGTACAAGCCGGAGGAGCTGTCGATGAAAGAGACGGTGCGGCGGCAGTTGCAGACGGTGTCGTTCACGGTGGGGATTAAGGTGTTTCGGGCGCGCAGAAGGTTGCGCCGCGTGCTGCATCGCGGGCACGCATAGTCTTGAATCCGAGTCACGGTCATACCCATTTCTGTTGTATCATCAAAGAAACGCCTATACCACATGTATATGTTGTCTTGTATACCTATTATGTATTGCGCTTTTGGATAAAGCATATGTACTGTCTGTGCAAAGGAAAACGACGATGAAGTGGGTTTTAAAAGGTTGACAGCAGCAACTTGAACATGCCTCGAAGAACGCTAACGTGGGATCTTTTAGAGTCATCAAACAAAATAAAGACTTTCGCTACCATCGGAAAGGATGGTACTGGTGTAAGACGACATTGTTATGGCAGGAAAGGAATCGGCATCCATCAGCCTAAGTGCACAGCGCGATAAGACAAGTCCGTTTTCACCCAGCATGATAATGGCCTGCGGTAAACAGTAGAACGGGGTGCGGGGTAGTGATGATTGAAACGTTGAGTGATGGTCATTGGTCGGGAGGAAAGTACCAAGATCACGGGATCTCAGTCCGAGCTTCCCTCTTTGGACCGCCGGTTAGGGCGCAAGGGCAAGCTAAGGAAAGGATGCGGTCCGGTACTTACTTGGTAGCATACATTGGGGATGTGTCCTAATATAGTAACTCGTTGACACTTCCCCAACCCTGCGTCTCCTCTCGTTCTTTCCTTTCTCCTCCCATCCTAGCTCATTCAGCCTCGTCGGTCGCGGAGATTTTGAACCCTCCCGCATACTCCCTATGTGTTGGTTGGGTAGACTTGTGCGGTATCCATCCGGCCTTCACCAGAGTTGTCCGCTTGCTTGCTTTCTCGATCGCGTGGCTGGATTTTCGGCACGTGACCGTCCGGTTTCTTTCCATCTCGCTGGCTGCATCCACACTTTCCACTTTCCCCTTTCCAGCAAGCGGTGACCTCTCCCACAAACACCTCAGGATACATAGCTTCCTGAATTCCTTCTCCTTCCCTCACTTTTCTTTTTTCTCTCTGGACTTACAAGTGCCTGACTTAGCTTGGGGGTCCCAGGCTCATAATACTTACCCGTTAGAAGGCACGAATTCATTTGCTAGGTCTCGGGTGTCCATGGAACGTGTTGCACGCTCCTAGTGAGTCAAGTCGCGTTCAAGGCGGTAGCATTGAAACTGTTTCTAAAATCAAGTTTGTACTGAGGCCTTATCTGTTGAACGTTGTGTTTGTCTATTGAATTATCTCTTTCTAGAGCTACTTGTTCTGTCCCTGTTGCCGGGCTGCATGAAGTGTAGTTCACCTTCGCTACAATGACTTGAATCCTCACTAATAGCGCCACTAATGAACATCCCGCTGTTGACGTTGCTTATCGACCATCCTGTCTCTTCTTGATCGGCGTTCCATAGGAAATCCGTCTCCTCGCTTCTGAATCGGAAACTGTGGTAGTACCCAATTCAGCAGCCAAGCCACCTTTACCCAAAGGTGCTGTACGCAACCTGTGCATGCATTCATCATGTTCACTCCCCTTTGCCACACATTCTGTCTACATTTATAGATTTTCTCCGTTCTCGTATTCATCCAGACATCGCCTTCAACAGCGCCAGCTTCGTAAATAAACACAGCGCCTCTGATTGGTCCGCGCGAAGACCATATATAGCCGATGACTGGGGTGGTACGCAAGGACCCTGACATGTGTCGCTGATGCTACATAATGCAACCACCATCCTCTGAGGACGCCCGCAATGCTGCTCCCTCCCTCCATTTTGGCCACAGAATCTCGAATTGAGGATGAACCAGCCTCAATCTCCAACCGTCGCTGGACGGTGATGAGCATCATATTTGTGCTCTCTCTGTTTGGTATGTCTCATTACCACCCCTCAACCTGTTTCGCGCAAGTTGATGTGTGCGTCCAGCGGTATCCTTCCCCGGAATATCGAAGAAATCTACGTATCTTCCCATACCAAAGGTGGTATTCTTCATTGGGAAGCATTTTGGCACAGGTATGGTCTTTTTGGTAATCTGGGGAGCTGTCTGACCACAGCTAGGTGTTATACTGTCTACCGCATTCTGTCATCTACTGCAGGACTCGTTCGCGGCTCTGACTAGCCCCGAAGTGTCGCAAGAATATGGATTCATCATTGGGAAGCAATGCGGCTTCATAATGTGTGTACATATCACCGCCCTTGGACACTGCTAACCGCGTTGTTATGCAGACTTGCTAGCATGTTATTGATCTTTCTTGTCGAATGTACGTTGCCTAATATCGCTTGATTCGTGCGTTTTAACCCCAGGATAGATATATCGACCTCATACGTCGACCACCTCCATGCAGAGCCCTCCGCCCCGTCATCGCCGGCTCCTACTCTACGCCGTCTACCTTCCGCGCCCAATCTCCATCACCACTGCATCACTGATTCTCCACTGCCGACACCTCTGAGTGAGCAGACACCCTTGCTGACAGAGGCATCACATACCACTCCCGCTACAATACGGCATCCGCCCCAGCATTATCTTTCCTCGTTGATGCTCAACTCGCCACGGCATTCGCGGAGCAGCGAGTCGTTCTATGTCATAAACGATCTCGTGCACCATGTTAACAATGGCGAATACCAGCTCATCGGCGGTCGGGGCGGGTGTGTCTGCGTGTGCGTCTGTCCAGCCGGCGGAGAGAATGGTACAAAACCCGGCGCCATCGCTATCCCCATGCACGAAGATCCACCAGAAGAACAGCCGCCCCGTATTGGCCGGAAACGCCAGGTCGTTGGTATCCTCGTTAGTTTCTCTTCTCGTTTCTAAAGCCGTTATTCAATATATCCTCTAGGTGCTGCAACTGGGTATCATGATCCATTCGCTCGTTATAGGGCTAACCCTCGCCATCACCCACGGGTCCGAGTTTACCTCGCTTGCTACCGCCATCTGCTTCCACCAGCTTTTTGAAGGTCTCAGTCTTGGCATACGTATCGCAGCACTGCCCCCATCCTCGCCCGACGTTACCACGCGCAATTGGCTCGCGCCCACTCTGAGCTTTCTCTTTGGCATCACCACGCCCGCCGGGATGGGGCTGGGAATGGTGGCATTTTCCTCATCGTCGCATGCGCAGATGCAGCTTACCCAAGGCTTAATGTCCGCGATATCGGCGGGCATGCTCATCTACGCTGCGACCGTTGAGATGTTGGCGGGGGATTTCGTGTATGGGAATCTGCAGGGCGAGCATTCGCACGGGGAGGGTGGGGATGAAGAGCATGAGGAAGCGACGCCGAAGAGAAAGGCTGTTGCGTTGCTGAGTTTGTTGGCAGGTGTGGCCTGTATGGGACTCATAGGTATCGGGGAGTGAGTTTGGATCTTAGATTATGTTGTACAGTATATCTTGCATCTTGTTATGATAATGTCATACGCTACATTTGCTCGTCTATTAAAGCGGAATCAAAAGCGACTATGCTGTGGAGACGAAAGCAAGTTGACTGACCACTTATCCACTTCAGACAGTGCGCTTTCCATGGTGCGTATCGTTTGTCCATGAGATCATTTGCATCTGACAGATCTCTACAGCGCCGCATCGTCATTCAACATCACTGAGAGCGCTATCAATGCGGCCATGAACTTTGGTGCGAGTTCTACTCTTCTGCGCCGAACGCATCTATAAAGCGCGACCAAGATGGAAATCCTGTCGTCGAGTAAGAGCTGACTGAGCACGACCTACGCTGGACTTCTGCTTGGGAGCTCTACATAAACGGCAATGCTTGTGAATACTACTTTGTCGCCCCCGACATTCGCTCGCCATTATGATGATTCTGGGTCATCGACGGAACCGATATTTCAGCACATTTGGGTACGTAGGCTCAATTCACTCTCTTAATACCATGCAAACGCGTCTCTTCAGAGTTGTCGTAATACTGGGTACATCTCGAACACTTACCTTAGCCACTTTCTACGTAGCTCCTGGCGCATCGAAATCGTCTAATCTGAGTTCTTACCTTAGTGAAGTTGTAGAAGCAAGCTTCCTGCAAAGGCCATATCTGGAGGCATTGGCGGGGCAGTGGCTGTCCCACCAACCAAGGACACCAGCAGACAGTCACGTCATGATGTTAAAGAGGACGCGACTTGCTAAGACGAGAGCTCATGTCTCATTTCGGAACTTCCTCGCTCGGACATTTTGTCGACATCCCTATCTTTATCGCTGCCTTTTGAGTCGACGTACTTGGAACGCCCAGAGAGCGGAATAGAAAGCGGTCTTGTTGGCTCCCATTACTTGGCGCGTGGAGATGAAAGCAAGTAATTATCAATACCACGTCTATATCTTTGTCTGTCGCGGGGACCTTTAAATTATGTTGTACAGTACATCTTGCATCTTGTTATGATAATGCTACACGCTACGTTTACTCGTCTATAGCGGAGTAGAAAGCGACTAGACGAAAGCAGGTGGGAGGCGCCCTTGACTAGCCCGACCTCAAACAGCGCGCGTTCCCTCGTGCGTATCGTTTGTCCAAGAGATTATACAGTGTTCTCGTGCTTGGTCCAGAAATGAGGGCCTCCTAGATAACTAAGTGGTGACTTGAAGCTAATCACTCATTATAGTGGTATCATCTTGGAAGACTCAGAAGTACAGCCAGCCGTGGTCGAAGGCGCGACACTCGACGCGGATGCGGAGATGCACGCGGCCGATCGGAATAAAAGTGCATCTGGACATCGATATGACTCGCTCGCGTCTCAGTTTTCTTTGTTCTTTACCACCACTACCGTCGACCTGTACCTCGCCGCTGTTCCACCGTCATTTTAACGATTATCTAGCTAGTAAGCGGCTAGTCAGCATGGCCAGCATGATGCCATCTGGGAAACGTAAAAGGCCCTTGCCGCAACAATGCAATACATGCGCCCACCATGTCCTCCACGTACATCACGCCAACACAGCAGTCATTGGCAGCGTCGCGTTCGTCGTCAAGCTCACCAACGTGCGACGACGAGTAAAGCCATGGCCGTTATCGGTGGCTGTCCATTCCGCTCCGTGACTTATCAATCGCCTCATTCGCTGTGTATTCCCACGACTGTCCCACACCGAAACCATGAAGTATCTCGACCAGCCAGGCCTTTCACGACTTTCCCAATCGCTCAGTCACGACGGTCCAGAATGTTCCGTCCATACCCGCATAGAGGCCTACAGCTGCAAGAACATTAAACGGGACAAGAAGCTCTTCAAGTTGCTCGAGTCGTCATACAAAGACGAGGCAGCGCACTCCCCTCCCCTCCCCTCATGGCTTTCCGTCGAAGATGTCGACATGACGCCCTTTGGTCCATTCGACAAGCACGCGTCCAGGAAGACCCTCTATCTCCTCATAGCCACCCTAAACATTGCTTATCCCGACTACGACTTTTCTGACGTCCGGCCGGCGCATTTCACAAAGGAGCAGAGCGGTGCTAGCGTACTCAACGCTCTCAGTACTACTCTTGTCTCTCCTCAAAGAGCCGGCCTCAGCGCTCCGAGGACATACTCGGCCTACCCCACAGTCAACCCCGACCTTTTCCCGCAGCCCAAGCCTACTTCATCATCACTTCAAAGCAGAACCATTCACAGTCCGCTGGCACCCCCGCCCATCGTCAGCGGTACCCATCCCTTCATTTATCGCATACTTGACGACGTCATTGGTCTTTCAGACTGCGAAGTCTTTTCCTATACCCCAGACGTCGACTCGGACCCGCACGCCTCGGATGACGATGATGACGACGTCCCCAGTGACGAGTCGTCCGATGAAGACGAGCCATTGTTCGACTTTGATGAAGCCTACTATGAAAGTAGTAGCAGTCGGAGCCATATACCCACCCGTGGTATGTCGGACTCGTCGGACGACAGTGAAGAGTACCCGCCGAGACGCCATGGCGCGTTGCTGTGGTCTTCACATTGGTTCTTTTTGAACAGAAAGCAGAAACGGATAGTGTATATATCCGTGTGGGCGAGAACGAGGAGACCGGCGTGGATACCGATGGAGGAAACGCTATCGAGTGAACGCTTCATTGGCTGGGAGGGTGCGACAGGTGCCGGGGCAAGGGCTATGGGTATCGCTGTCTAGGTGTTCTCTTGTGCTATCCCACGATTCTGGACGACTCGTGTTTCTTCTATCTTCCTATTCTGGACCTACATACCTCTGACCTAGCTCAACATTTATTCCTACTGTATGTACTATATCTACTCTTTCTATGACCCCACGGATATTTATTATTACTGGCAGTGGCGTGTTCGCCGATTAGTTCTTGAACGCGACGAACACATATATACGGTCATCAGACGTGTTTAGTGGATGAGCGCCCTCGTTTCAGATTCTGTTGATTGTCTGACCATTGCAGGACCTTTGCAAGCTGAGGTCTGTACACACGTTTTCTACTGACATGGACGAGAACTCAGACTGTCTACAGGCAATCATCGTTTCCAAATGCACTTATACGACTGAGCGGGGACCTGCCGCCCGCGGACAGTAAAAGCATGGTGGTACACATGATATCGACAGCCTCATTCGATAGCTCCAATCAATTGGAGACCCTCTTCATCGACCGCATCGTGTACGGCCACAATTTGCCTCTTGCCTTCAACAATGGAAAGAGTCATGAGTCTTCGTATGTGATACTTTTCCACGCCGTATTCAAGAACGCTGACCGTCCGACTGACAGACGTGTCACGGTTATCGGTGCTTGCGTGAAACGTGTTGCAGATTCCGGCCTATGGAAAAGTCTCCCGTGGATGTAGCTGTAAGGAAAACAACGCTTGTGACCAAAGTGGGGCGCTTATTCATTCTCACCTCGAATCCCACAAATACGATTACTCTTTGTAGCCTTGACTTACTCTGCCTTACACCTACTTATGGGGCATCTGCATAATCGTTATCAACTGTACTATCACTAGCGTCTACTACTCCCACTTTAGATTTCTGCCGGGCTCCGCGACGTCTTGGGTTGTTCGTATGGTATCGTATTCCTGTTTTTCTCTCGCAGCGTCTCCCCTTTCCATATGTGTTTATCATCGTCAGATTTCCCACAAGGCGGCGGACATCGACGGGGTCCGAATCTAGTGGCGACCTCTCTCTCGTTTTATGCGTAAGTAGTGCGTTGGCTCCATGTCTCGTTTTCATTGAAGAAAGTCAATCCCGCATCCAACTTGAAGGCAGGCCAGAACTCTGCATATCTCTATCATTCGTCCTTAACGCCACTTTCTATATAGCTCCTAACGCATCGAAGTCCCACACTGAGGTTGTAGAAACGGGGCATATATTTGGAGGAGGCATTAGTGGGGCATGGTACCCAGCAAGGACGCGATGTGATCGATCGGGACGCGACTTGAGATGAGCTTTCATTTCGGTCTTCCTCGTCGCTATCTACGCGTTGTCGTCATCCCTATCTTTATCGCTGCCTTCTATGTCGACGTTACTTTGAACGCCCACTGGAAAGCGGAATAGAAAGCGGTCTTGTTGGTTTCCATTGACTTGGCGCGTGGAGATGAAAGCAGGTAATTATCGATACATACGTCTAGGACACTCCACGCCTGTGCCAACTGTAAACAAAGGAGCGGGAGAAGATAACACTCGCGGGTCTTTTCCGCGGGGGTTGAAATTTGGAATTCGCGCAATAAATACACTGACCCCATGTGTGCGCCGAATATCAATTCCACTGTCCGCCTGCCACCCATCCTCTGACTACCCGCCTGTCATAAGACTGAATAGTGTACTCATGATTATCCGATGCCGGAGATTGCTTTCCTCCTCGTCATGAAGGTTATGAAGCCAATAGGGGAATATTGCTTGCTTCGAGACAAAGATAAACGAACGACAGATGAACTCTAAATTGCAAGGTGATACAGTATGCAGGCAAACACAATGTGGCGCAACTGCGCCCGTATACTGCGTAGAAACGTCCATACGACAGTAGTACTTTTTGGTGGTAAGATGGTATAGATCAGAGCAGTCATGAAAGCATGCGTTGGTGATGGTTGATAGAGGGAAGGTGGGGAGGGGAGTTGTAGATAGGAATAAATAAAAGAAAAGCAAAACAAGTCAAATGAAAAAAGACACATGATGTTACAATCCAATGCTACAGCCCAAAAACAAGGAGATGTCCTGCTCCCATGCGGTGGTTTACAGGAAGGAAATGAAGAAATGAATAAAGATATATATGGTCGTGTCTGGCGCTACTAGGCGCCGACACCACCAACAAAGCACCATTTCTGGACAAAAGCTTTGTACAAGTCATCGGATGACGACGGGGGGACTCAGTCAGTCTCGACCGCGGGGGTGGAGGAGCCTTGAGCATGGGCGGGGGAGACTTGGGCGGAGAAGTCGAAGGGAATGGAGCAGGAAGCGAGGCTGGGACTTCCGTCTTGGAAACGGCCGCCTCCCTCCTGGGGCGCTCCAAGATAGGACTCGGCGTCTCGTCCTCGTCATCGTCGTCATCACTGCTCCCGCTGTGAGAAAGCACGGGCGTAGCAGGTGATGATGGCATCCAGAATACTCCCTCGTTGGGCTTCGACGACGGTTTGGCGTAGTTGGCCAATTTGAACCCGCGGAGGCGCTTTTCGAGAGCCTCGGCAGAAGTCGTACGGACATGGACAGCCTGCCCAGGCGGGGTGGGAGGTGGAGTCGCTGGCGTCGCAATTACCGTTGGGAAGGGAACTGTCGAGGTAATTGGAGGTGAGGTGTTGCCTAATTAAAAAATAATCAGTATCTTTACACTACCACATGCGAGAATACACACACCTTTGGAAAATTGTACGCGATAGTTCTTGCCATCATTATTGTCCCACCATTCGCCACCTCCAGCCGCGTATCGGACGACCAGGTACATGGTACGCGAGGCCAGCGAAGGCGCGTAATCCTCCAAGCGGATGGTATAGTGGAAACGATCCCAAGCTTCTGGGACAATTCCGGCAGCAATGTCACCCACTGTAAGCGGCGAGATGGAGACGGGCAAACAGGGAAGCGAGGCGGAGTAATGCCCTGCAACCTCTGATGTGGTTTGCCAATCGTCCAGAGTAAAACGCACGTAGACGTGCTTCTCGAATGAGACGTTGCGTACGAGGAGCGTGCCCGTGATGGTAAGGCTTTTCATGCGAATGCTTTCGATAATGACGTGACGAGGTGGGTTGGGATTAGGAATGGTGTCGGCCTGCAGAGTATACGCCGGTGGCTGCGCAGGAGGTGTTATGGGAAATGGAAATCCTTGTTGGGGAGCCTCGCTATCCGTCTCTGGTTCCTCGAGCGATAACAAAGAGGCCGGCTTGGCCGAACGATTGAACAAACGTACGGTCTCGAGCTGTTGCTCGGGAAAGTGAACATTCTTGGGAGTGGAAACGCTCTGATCGGAGCCGGTAGGACTAAGGAGTTCGAGTGCAGGAGTGGAAGGCGCTGAACGCGCGCGTAAATGAAGGGAATGTTTCGGGAGGGAAACGATATTAGGAGAGGACGATGATCCTTTCAGCGATGACTTTAGTGGTTTCCCATTGCTCAGCAGGATGGGGGAGCTGGAGGTCCTGCTGGGACTAGGTCGTAAAAGTGGTTGATATATTCGGGGAGAGGGCAGAGGAGACGGCGACGGGGAACTGCGTGGAAACGGTACGGGACCAGTGTTTAGTTGCAGCCTGAATTTGATGGGAGGTGGCTGGTGCGACTCCTCATCGCTGTCACTCGAGTTGGAACTGCTGTTATCTTGATGCAAGTGAAAGTGAGGGGGCGCGCGCCGGGGTAGCGCGCCAAGTGAAGCGAAAGCGCCTGGACCGCGTTCGTTAGTGTAGGACCGACGGTGGGTCGGACGGCCAACAGGCGTCGTGACGGGCGTCGTCGTTGTCGAGGACGGCGTCGAGTAGGGCATGAAGGAGGACTTGGTGGCAGGAAACCAAGAACCTGTTTTGTAACAACTCGGCCATTCCTTGGTGTTCTTTTTTCTCGTCACCCTGAGTTTGTGTTAGATTCAGATCACTCCACAACATCCCGATCGCATCTTCACACGGCTTATCTACCTGGCAATCCGTTTTCGTCCATTTTCGTGTCAGCTCAATTACCCTTGTCCAATCAGCGACGCGTCTCGCCCCTTCCACCATTTTCCTCGCGCGTTCTCGCCATTTTTTCTCAGAAAACATACACACGTACGCTCACGTCTCCTGCGCTCCTTCCATTTTAGTCTAGAACACGCCGAGAGTACTTTATTTACCTCCTTTTGGCCCCAACGTTTTATCGATGACACATCCACAAGGCCCTGTGCGTCATACATTCATCATACTCTTTCAGCCAACTTTCAGCGACCATACGCCTATCCTAATTCTCGTCTCTTCAGACCTTCCGAGTATCAATCCATCGTACTCAAGAGATCTAGTCATCCTCCCAACTGTCAGATCTGCATCTCACACTCGTCCTTTCCCCCCTTCCGTTCGTTGGCCGCATCAGTCATTCGGCTACACTATGTAGTATCGCCCTAACCTACGGCCGAAGCAAAATTCTGCTTATTCCGCAGTGGAATAGGGTTCGGCCGTGTCTCATACTATCCGTCGTCTCGGGAATCATCCCCGCTTCGGTTGGGTATCGCTTCGTTAAATACATACCATTCAGTTGATCTTCACACACTCTTCCTTCTCCATTCTTCGGCGGAACCGGATTCCCTCGCCAGCTGCCGGGATATCGTTCCGCTATACCTTACCAGGTTGTTGGCACTCCTAGTGAGGCTGTGCTTCGAAACTAACAACGCTTTTACCCATTCTTGAGCTCGAATTAGACTGTCTATCATGGCCTTTGATCCTATCAAGCGCTCTCGAGCTGCCTCGTTAAGCTTAGTTTTCCCTTGGCTGAACAGCTGCTTGATAGGCTGGGTTCAAATTATCCTTGCATTTAGTTGCTAGGCTGGCAAGTGGTTCTATCTGACGCGACTTGGAAACTGGCTTCTCCCACCGTGCCAGCAACTGCCATTGCCACCTTCGCGCCCCATCCGTCAACCATAGGCACTCATGTCAAACCTATTCTTATCATTCTTCTACCATAGATTCCGCTGCTCGCGTTCACTTACAGGTCTGCAGTTGCCGCTGCGGCCCTAGCGCCACAGTCACTTCTGCACTCCTCCCTCCCCGTTGTTGGGAGCCACTGTTCTAGCGATACGAATGATCCTACAATGGCATCGTCGCACCCTCTCTTCCCGGTTGGATACCAAGGATATGGAAAGCCTTCTCACACGTCGACCGAAATGGATTTTGCTCTCCGCGTGTTCCGGACGAGGAGGGGTGGAAGTCATTCCGCCCATGCAGTTCGAAGTCAGCGAAGCACCATTGTCCTCGGCATCGCCGACGACTTTTACTCACCCTGGCTTGTCTTTAAAGTCCGATTCAATACATTTCGCACTGTGGGACCATACGATTTCTCACGCACCTCTCGTGCTATCCAAGTTTCCCTGACGAATAACCTTGAGGAGGGTCGTTCCTTTCTTGTTTTTTAATCTCCTTATCTTTACTCTCTTGCATCTTACTCTACGTCACGTTGACGGTACTCCAGGGTTGCCTCTATAGTTTCGCGAGAATGAGATACTGTGGTGTTTTCATCCTTCTGGCGTTGAACTTGTAGATGTGCACCGAGTTCCACACCACCACAATCAAGGGTGAACTCGGTCAAACTCAATCTGAAATTCGTGCCCGATTCAGTCGACGACATTTTTTTAATCGATCGCATATTGCACGTCGATGGGGGTAATAAGTAAGAGGACGCGTCTCCCATCAACAAAGCTTGCCTGGTGCCTGGAACCTCGAGGAATGCAAGAAGAATGTGTATTCTCTATAGACTATCTATCATCCATCTCACGCTTGATGCACAGAATGCTGAGCCTGTAGCGGCGATAGTTCACCTTGACGTGCGTGTGCTATCGAAATTCGGGAACTGGGGTTGGTTGCATCAATATCACGCCATGGCTGGAGATCTTTGAACGCTCGACGCTCTGCAGGGTTCCACGACGCGTATCGCCTATCACTGGACGTCTTACAGACTCCGAGCTCGTCCGGCGACTTCTGACAGCTGACAGACAGGCTTCAAACTCGGAGGATTTAGATTCTTTGCGCTGACCTAGATAAAAAAAATTGGGGGACACCCAGGATTGAACTGGGGACCTCCAGAACTTCAGTCTGTTGCTCTCCCAACTGAGCTATGTCCCCTGAAGACAGCTCAATTGATCATTCTCTATTAGTTCATCATCTTCCTCTCAAATCAACTAGCATTCAATCTGCGATCCAAGATATTGAGTGGAACAAGAAACAATCAAAAAGGAATAATAGAAGCCTTTGAACCGCTCATCAGACTAACTTGACTCGTCACGGTTGCGCCACTCTTAAATATTCGCTGAGCCTCATCATCATCATGTGCAGTGGTGACGGTTTTGTTATCAGATTACACCTATTGATTCTCGCTGTTGCATTTGTCCAGCGTGTGAGGATAGGTGTCAGCTCTACACCAACTACGCCCCCCTCGAAGACTCCTAGTGAATCTTCCTTCCGCTACCCAATCCGCCGATGGAGTACTAGACTCCAAGCTTCCCGGTTCCGAACCCAAGCTACTTCTAGGTCGGAAACGAGTGGAGAGCGGATGACGATCACATTAGCTCGGCACTTCAAGGACCCCCCTAATTATGTAGCGCCACACTCATACTGATAAGGATGATACCATCGTACACTTCATGCAATCGTAGGGTCATTACTCGCACCTTATGCTTGTGCCGTGGAGCTTACATCTATGGAATCCTACGAGATCCAGCTGCAGTTTAAATGCCTGATACTATTACTACGATGTCAGTTTGGCTGACAGTGACAGTCGACACACTGCTGCTTTGAATCGAGTCCAAAGGTTGCGCGCGCGATTAGAACTTATCGCCCAATGCGTTGACTGTACTCGGCCATTCGGTTGAACGCTGCTCTGCCTGTCAGTCTAGATCCTAGTGGATCAAAGTTGTAGACACTTTGGACTTTCCGGAGTGCGCGTCGGTTGTTAGCCAATGGCCGGGGACGGTGGTCGATACAATCGATGGTGCCTCATGAGTCAGATAGTCGAGCCGCGGCGCCAGAGCGCAGATATCACACATTGGAAGCGGACGACGATAAGGTGCCTGGATTAGATGTTCGATAAACACGGTCACGGAAAACTCTAGTCAAGCATCTCGGAACATCCATTGTCAACGAAGATATATCAAAGACCTATCGCACGTCCTCCGCCGTTAAATCTGCGGAACTCGTCAACATAGGTGTGTTGTTCCGTCCTGGTCACAAGGTCCACCGTAGTCTGCTCGACACGCATCGTGTTTACACCCATCGCGCCTGAATACAAGGTATATGCGCCAAGCTCCGCGTTTGACGCAAGATCGACCTCCTCATGATTGATACGAGGACCAAGTGAACCTTAGATAACCGGGAACAAAGGAAAGGCGTAAGCCTTGTGGAACGGAGAATACGAAAGAGACCGACATACCGATAACCCGAGTAGGAATGGCGAGATTTGCAGACACGTTTATCACTCCTGCGGACGTAAGAACCTAGATGCTCTTAGCCCAGTCCGAGGTAGAAATGAGGATCTCATACCGCTGCAGTGATATTTACATTCCCGTCCTCGTCCAATGTACTTCGGTCGGAAAGAAGGAAACCGACGTCTTGGAGCGCATACATCTGACCGGCATTGTCAAATGTCTGGACTGTGCCATTCTCGCGGATATGAATAATGAATGCAGATATGCCCGACGCGCCCGGTATCGACGCCGAGAAACCATGGTAGAACGTCTGACCAAAGATACCTCCACCGCGGAGCAAAACATGGGCGCCGACATTTTGAGATGTGTCCCCACTTCCATTACGCGATAGCCAAGATACACTGGAGCGCAGTCAGATCAGGTAAGACTACGTGCAGAGTTAATCCGATACCTGACGGCCGAGGCTTGGCTAAACTGGGACGAGAGTAGCTGAACCGGTCTCGTTAATACGAGTGGTCGACAGCACCGTGACATTCATCTCACCCGTACGTATCCGCTGAACAGGATATCGCCCTGACTGTCGAGAGTAAGAGAAACATTGACTGGCTTGACATCTAACGGCTGTACAGCGTCAGTCAGCTGGACACCGGCAGGGACTGTATCCAGCATTCGACCAAAGACCTCAACGCATGATTGCTTGAAATATTCAGGGCTTGCCGCTAATCTAGGAGGACAGTTAACACTTAGACAGGATGGAGACGGACGCTTACTGTTGCATGGTTGCATTGCTATCCGCTGCGTATATTCGGAGGTCGGACCGTACGGTAACATTTTCAGTGGTCACCAGCGCGCCTTGGAATAGGTCAATTCGAAAAGATGGACTAGCTATAGAAGTAGACTGAACTTACCCCCTTTTTGTCCTTGCCAATTTAGATACTCGTGGACGCTGCGCCAGATTATCAGGTAAGGAATTCTTGTTTACGACGAACTACTCACACAAGGTCATCGAAGACATCGGGAGTAGCATCGAAATGAATACCGCCTCCAAGGTTATCCGGTGTAATAGCGCTCTCGTTGACTGTATAAGAGGTATACCGCCGTCGTTTGAACGTACATAATATACACTCACCGACTTGGGGAAACCCAGCATGGTGGACACTACCCATTGAATGGCCGCAGGCCGTCAACGTCTTCGCCGGTGGATTATTAACAGAAGCAACGGAGCGTAGGGCTACGATAGCATCTTGCAGGCTAAAACCAGCTTCTCCATAATTTCGAGAGTCTCCTGCAAGGAACTCTCTGGTTCAGGCACGCCAGTAGCGCCACCTTCCGTGGCATCGATCCGTCCTCCGCGAAGAGGAACGACCAAGGGCGGATCGGAACAACCGGCGATGGATATCACGACGCTGAGTGCCATTAGATCCGCCACTAAGAAGAGTATTCAGTTAGAAACTAAAGATAGAGTGGCTGGACATATACTTGAGACGTATGCATTAGCAAACGGTGCAAAGAAGGCCATAGAGTCATTCATGGCCGCTCCAGAGTTTTCTGCGCGGTCGGTTTCGAACTGTATCGACGCGTCCAAGCCACCGGTCCCCTCCGCTACGTTCGCAGTCGCAAAGTCATCTGGCCAAGTTGAAAAAAAGTACTACTCATGATCGCGAACCAGTGAACTCACGAAAAGAAACCCGAATCCACTGAGCAGCGGTTTCTCTGCCCAGGTTTTGTGCGCCAGAAACATAGTTCGAGCAAGGCGTGATGGCGCGTTTGAAGGTACCGTCGTTGAATCCTTGCGTGTCGACGAGCAGATGCTCGAGCTCGTCCATGACATGATCGGGCCACACGTACGCGATCACCAGACGTGATGAGATCCACAGAAGAACCAAAGGTGCGAAGAACAGACACATCGTAATGTTGGGAGGAAGCCAAAGAGCAGATGAGGCCTTATCGAGACTATTAATGGGAACCATTACGGCACTGTTGCGATAGTCGCACACTGGCATTTACTACTACTACTTACTAGATCTGATGTTAATGGCGAAGCACTCAACTCAGTGAATTACGCGCATGTGAAGGCAACGACGGTTTTGTGGGAAGTTAGGCTGGGACGGAACAGTTTGTTAATGTATCAGACAGGCATTTTTTGCCCAACTTGCCTACTTGATCCAGCAGCAGGATTTAAAGGTTGACACTGCTCCTGCGCATCGGAGCAGGCGCGTGACCTTCTTGCAGTAATAACTGACAAGAACTTCCTCGAGGGCGGAAGACTTCGAGCACTTTATCAGAAGAACCTGAGAATAGCTATCAAGGGTTGAGCAAAAAGCGACGCGTGATTCATTGAGAACAACGGAAGATATTAGAGAAAAAAACTAGAAGACGTATTATTGAATGGCGAGGAAACCCCTCTGCGTAAAACATACCTCGTACAATGAAGACGAACGCGCTTAACCATCGTCGACGTCGCCATGGGCTCAGCGACGCGAAGGCGTGTTTGCTTGTTTGCTTGTGGCGGAGTTCTGTTTATATCTATACGCCACACGACACGTAATCAGGTCATTGACATCGTAGTTGCCATCTTTCCGAAAAGCACGACAACATGTATAGTAGGCGTCTAGGGCGGCTGCATCAAGTCACCGTACAAGGAATGGTGATAATGATACGACACCGTTGGAAAGGTATTGTGCATCGTCGGCGATTGTTGCCTGATTCTGTACCCCCAATGGATGGCATTGCAACCGTATGGCTAAGCGCTGGTGGTGGTCGGAGGAGAGCGATCTTCGGAGCCAGCGGGCCCGAGTAATCCATCGACGAATATTAAAATGATCAGAAGCGTTCGGGCAAGTCCAACTCAACCCCGAATGGATGTGGAAAGAACCTTGCGCCACAACCCCAGAACACGAGTGCATGAGTGCTTGGATCACGATTCGCATTGAACTTGAAGCTATCAAAGTCCTGCCTTGGGATCCTGGTATACGCCTCTCACCCGAAAAACCCGAAAAGACCTCGTTCCCCAGCTAGTACTGCATACTGCAAGTCGTAATGGCAGTGGCGTGTGGCAATACGCCGAGTGCACAGCCGTGCCGAAACCGTCCGACGGCAGAAAGGAACATGTGTAACCAGAAGCGATCGAGACCCGGTCTAGACCCATCCTGCCCAGCTACCTTGAGAAAAGAAATGTCCCACTCCATTTAGGTTACTCGAACGACGGCGACGAACACGACGGCTTGCGGTCGTATTTGGCTCTCTCCCCCCCTCATCCCGTCCTGAAACACCGGCATTCTGGCCCGCACGATTGTTGCACTACAAATTCATATAATAATCGCCTCTCGGCCTAACTGACGCCATCTCTGCTGCATTATGGACCATTCTAGGCGCATGTACCAGCCAATCTCGTCTTCTAGCGGCGCCTACCCTTCAGGTGGCTTTGCAGCCCCCAGCTATACCCATAATCCAGCTTCAGACGGATACGGCAATCCGTGGCCCCGGACATCCAATTCCCGGGACGAGAATCCAATGAACATCAATGTCAAGACCGAAATCAGAGACCAACATCCACCGAGAATGGATCCCGGCGCGGTTGACGATGGTATGCATACCACTAGTGACTTTGTGAAGAAGCTATTCAAGTACGTGTCTTGTTGGCGCTCGGTCGCCCCCATTTCATCCAGTCTCGTCTAGAATGCTGGAGGATCATACTTTCCAACACATCGTATGCTGGGGACCCCATGGAGATTCGTTCGTGGTCAAGGACATGAACGAATTTACCAAGACGGTTCTACCGCGAATGTTCAAACACCAAAACTTCGCTTCCTTTGTCCGCCAGCTCAACAAATACGACTTCCACAAGGTCAAGAACACCGACGACAACTCGTACGGCGAACAGGTAATGTCCGAGATTTCTTACGGTGTTAGAATGCTGATTGTACCTATACTTAGTCCTGGACTTTCCGGCATCCAGACTTTCATGCTGACAGACCCGACGCACTTGACAACATCAAGCGCAAAGTCCCCGCGTCCCGCAAATCTTCCGCCCCAGCCCGCCGCTTCCTCCTCCTCTCCTCCACTCGCCCCATGCCGCCGTCGACGGACGTTGACTACCTGCAGTCACAAATCGAACGCCTAACCCAGGCGCAAGAGAAATGTCTGCCCACGTCCGTAACCTCGAGCGTAACTACCACGATGTACTCGTCGAGATGGTTGGCTTCCAGAGGAATATGGCACAGCAGGATGGCCTTATGCAAAACCTCATCCAATACTTCTACAATCTAGTCGTTCCCAAGTGAACGGTAATCCCTCTCCTGCATCTTCCTCGTCAATGCCCCTCCACCAGTATTATCCCCTGGGTCGTCCGACTCAAATCCTTTCTTGCCCCACGCGAAACCTTGCGCATGGTCCATCCTGACGCTGCCAGCGCCAGTTTGCAGCAGATGAACGAGATGTCACGTTTGTCGAGTGTAGGTACGACTGGAATACCGGTGGCCCACTCTCCAGCGATGGCAGCAATGGCAGACCGCCAGTAGAATATGGGCTGCTGCAGCCAATGCTGGCCTAATAAATCCTGACGGCACTCCTCGCGCCGGCTCATCGTCCTCCTCAATGCCCTCGTCATCGATGGGAGCGCCTGGTTCAGGAATTGGCGAAATCAAAAGCCGCGTAGAGGCACTGCAGCGTATCGAGGAACTACAACGGATGCGCATGGGAATGGCTAGCGCTATGGGTATCAATATTCCTCCGCCTCCCCCATTTCCTCACAGCCGGAGAGCCAACAGTCCGATATCGACGACGAAGAAGAGATGGTAATGCCTACCGTTACCAATAATACGACTTCTTCCCCAGAGAGTCTAACTTCCCCTTCTCAAGCGTCCCCGCCTCAACAGCAACAGTTCGCGTCGTCCTCATCCTCCGCGGTAGCGTCTACGAATAGTGGTTTTCAATGGCCCGACGAGGGTATGCATGAAGGTCTCCAGGTGTACACTGTTGGCACCTTCTCCCCAAGGATAGCAGCTGGGGCTTTGAGCAGGGGTGGGACGAGGGTCCATCGACATCCACACCTCCCGGCTCTGCAAATGTTACATCCCCACCACCGCAGATGCAATCCGCACCTTCATCATCCTCGCAGAAATTGCGAGTACGGCGCTCAACATACGTCCCTGGATGGGCCGTTCCCCACGAGTACTGTTGGTGGACGACGACGCTGTTTCAAGGAAATTGAGCAGCAAGTTTCTGCAGGTCTTCGGTTGTGCGATCGACGTCGCAGTCGACGGTGTTGGCGCCGTGAACAAGATGAACCTGGAGAAGTATGACCTGGTACTAATGGTACGGATTTTCTGCCTTCTACATTTCCATTTTTCTCATTTATCGTAGGACATCGTCATGCCTAAGCTGGACGGCGTTTCCGCTACGTCGCTCATTCGAAAGTTTGACCCCATGACGCCCATCATTAGCATGACCTCGAACAGCAAGCCGAACGAGATCATGACCTACTACTCCAGTGGGATGAACGACGTACTGCCTAAACCCTTCACGAAAGAAGGTCTTCTCGGTATGCTCGAGAAGCATCTCAGCGGGCTGCGCGAGATTGGCCGGGCGAGTACTTCCATACCGCGGCAGCTCACACCGGGTAGCAACAACGAGATCATCTCGTATGGCGTGGCAGAGGACTCGGGGAGGGTGAACCCCCTAGCGGGGATGGGTCTCACGGACGAACAGTACAATACGATCTTGCAGAATATTGTTGGGACTGATTCGTTCAATGGGGAGAAGCGCGGTCTCGACGATGACGATGATGGCCGTTCTGGGAAGCGGGGGCGGTTCGAGGTTGTTGAGTAGGCTGGCTTTCGACTGATTTTTGTAGCTACTGTATCCATACTACTACTATTGAGGTGAGGTTAATGTGCAATGCTCTTGGGATCTTTAATGCTTTATGTTTAATGTTATTGGCTGGTTTAGAGTGTACTACTAGAATCCGTTGATCGATATTGTACTGTTGCATCTTTTGGCCCAACATGAATCCAACAACGATCACGAGCACGTGGCACATTGTTCTTGCCTTTGACCCACCATTGTCTCCCAATTACGGCGAAGTCACGGGCTTCTATAAATTGGCACATGTCGCGCGCGATTCTTTTTTGTTTACAGCCAGCAAACACCTTCACCACATCTATTTTTCTGCTCGTTATTCGCCATGGCCATCCCTCCACTACTACGCGACACTGCCTCGCCACCTCTCGATGCTGCTGGTCCAATACACAAAGCTCTTTTGACCCCGCAGTGTAGACGCGGAAACAGTCGCTTTTGGTTTGACGATACGGAGCTTGCGCCGCTCAAGTACCAGCGCAGCGACTACGAGCCGTTCTTGCGATTCGACCTCCGAAACAGTCGTGTCCTGGTCGACATCGACAAGTTCTCAGAAACGGTCCTCCGAATCCCATTCCCCGACGCTCGCAGCCACAAGTTTTACACCGACGCGCGACTGAACGGTTTGGTCGATGCTATCTATGGAGACGCTCTGTTCAAGACCTACCTGCAATTGTTCTTGGCCAAGTGCCGCGAGTTTGGTCGTGTCGAGAAGTCGCTCTATATGCTCCATGCAGAGATGAACAGTCGGGCGATGAAGATGATCGAGGCAGAATATCCTGGCCGCGGGCCTAATCAATTCTCTCGCAATGACCACAAGGTTCTCATGGGTGGCATCCTCAATCGCGACAATTTCCCACTCAATACGAGTCCGGAAACCAACTTGACCAAGGAACAATTGAAAGACATGTTTAAACGGGCGGCCTATAGCTCCATTTACTGGGCTACGATTCTTCTCTTGGTAGAAGGAAGGGACGGGGACTGCACTTTATGGGACGCACTCTTTCAGAGTAGAGCCGATGAGATCATCACGTTCATCGAAGTTCGGCAGAGATTCGCTATAGTCATTCCAGGAAGCTGCAACGTGTCGAGTCTGTCGCGCCATTCCCTGATGAAATACCCAGGGCAGAGCCAGGCGGAGAACCAGAGGTCGCGTAAACTGACGCGTTCTCCGAGTAGGAGTGCAAACATCGGCCACGTCCTGTGAAACGCATAAGCAACTACTTCTGGTGAATATCACCATGGTTTACACATTACCTCAACATGATGCCTCAAGCTGCGATTTGAATCCCTCGCAGAACGTTTTTTCTTCCGGACCGCTTTTCTCAGCTTGAGCTTGATGGCGAGCCTTATCCAGGAAACGTCTTTATAATGATTTATACTCTCGTAGTACTCTAGATTCTTCTGTCGCGCACTACAATTGTGTTGTGATCTTTGTATCGACCTGCAGCAGGATAGACCACATTAATCTAAAAGGCTCCTCGTCGTCCTCAGTTGCAGTGCCATTTTCAACAAACATCAAAGCGATTTGTGCTCCCATTGAGGCTGGCCAGTTCTGCTTGGTGAGAGCACTCGTGTCGGCCGCAGAAGCCAGAAGAGCGGGCGTAGCCAGCAACCGCAAGAGAAGCACCAGCCCCAATGAGACCACCAGCTAGCTCAGCCATAACTATGTGCGTCGAAGCGGACAAAGTGAGCGTCAATCACCCAGTACAAGGCTATGCGTAACGTAACGATATGGCAGTAAATCTCCTTCACGTCGCCTGACAGACTGATGCGTCGAGACTACTACAAGCACAGCAATTGGATATCGTGGGAGAGCCTCAATATCAGAGTTTGAAGACTTGAAAGCGTGTTGTGATCTCGGATGCGGGCTATGGTAATAACGGTTTGGTCGTGTTATGTAGCACGCGCTTTCTTTGCTTCTACCCTCATGACACTCTGAAATGCATTCACAGTTCGTCTCTGAAGGGCCATTTATCGCCGATACGACACAGTTGCTCTCCTCTACGCCGATCCGATTTCGATTCGTTTGCGCGCCACGTTCCGGCGAGAAGTCGCATCAAGCTGGCAGAATCTGATGGAACACGCTTTATCTAAGGATTCCTCTAAAAGCTCTTGGCTCCAGGCGAATGCAGCTGTGACACCGTTGTGGATGGTACATAATTACAGAGCAGACCGAAATCGGTCTCCTGATGAACTACTGTTCTGAGTTAACATTTGGACGTTCAAGGTATGAGTAAATGATACTCAACTCACAATCATTTTGCTAGCGACTCCTCTTGTTGTTGGTTGGGTATAATTCAAGTAGGTACCTGGTATGCGTCAGCTCGTGGTATAGCGATCTATTTGGAATATGCCGAACCTACTGCCAGCGAACGTGCTACCCTTTTCATACGTCTTTCGTGGGAGGATTTATTGGTGACATCCATCGCCATTCGTCGCCACCGCCAACATATCACCGAACATGCGAAGTTGTTATATGGAACCCCGGCCAGTCATGGTCTCATAAGGTCGAATAGGTGTTCTACGATTTGCTTGTCCGCTCACGCGTCTCACGTCCCCGATTTCAGAGTATACGAGCACGTAATTGACCAGTGCCTTAGAAGCAAGGTACTGGTTCTCGCGGTCGCCCACCAATAAATTCCTTGCTGATCCTTCGGATAGCATCACCTTGAGGACAATATACGTGAAGTGTTTGGGCTTCTGACATCCTTTGGTCACCTTTTCATCACCTGATATGTAGCATATGGTTCTTGGCCTGGAAGCAGAGTAAGAAGGGGTCCATTAAGAGAGCAAAATCTCGGGCTCCTTTTGTCGTCCTCAGCCCTGCTACAGTATGCTCTTCTTCGCTCTGCTCGTACAACTCGCGGTGTCGCTGCTGTTCGTCACAGCGGCGCCAGCGCCCGAGAACGATACGCGGGATACTGAACTGGCGGGACTGTCTATCGGCGACATCATCAACGCGTTAGGTGTCGGCCTGGTGTCGAGTATAGTGGTCAATATCACAGTCAGTGGTTTGGCTTGAGGAGTCCTCAACTAAAGTTGACACATCGTGCAGCTCGAAACCTCATTACCAACCTTGTCAAGTAAGTCGTGACACAAAATCTGGCACATTGAGATTCAACGCATATTTGCAGTATCGAGTTCGACGGTCAGCCTATATCATTGCAATTCCCCATCTCACGTTCGCTGATCTAACTACAGTCGTCAACCCGCTTCCCATCGAGCTCACTCTCGACCGTGTGGCCAGTGATGCTGGTATTAACTCTACCGTGTTCGCGTCCTTCGACCACACATTCCCTGAACCCGTCGTTGTTCCCATCTTTGGAACGGCCAAATCTGGCGTGATTGAAAACGTGCTTCTAACGCAAGGTGCTCTTGCCTCGCTCGCTATCATCCCACTCGGATTTTGGATCTCATCAACACTGATGCAAATGTCCGGTACGTTGAATTTATCGTTTCTGCTGGATGCGCATTCAAATAATTCTCTCAATGTTCTGCAGTGCTGCAACCATCTTCGGCCAGCTAGGAATACCTGTCAACATACAGGTTTAAAGCAAGAGAAGGTGCCAACAGTGTATGTACTAGGACTCGATTTGTATCCATTGTCTAATGTTTCTGGCAGGTATAATCTCCAACTTTGATTGAGATCTTGAACCACTTATTGGAATACTCATACGAGAATTTATGTCGTGCCATTTGTACGCTCCTGAATAAATGGAAATCCTCTGAAAGCAATATGTAATCCTGTTCTACGACGCGAGATCGAGACCTATTATTGCTTCGAACGACCTGGACCTGTCGGTGCCGCCGTCGAAGTAAAAACGCTAACTAGCGACAGGGTTTGCAGACGAGAAAGAGCTTGAGGTTAATTCCTGTCCAACTCCCAGCAATCTCAGCCAATACTAAACCGAAATGACGCCTTGTGCAACAAACTACCTTGCGCCAAACGTCGCACGCTATCACCTCCATATTAGCAGACGTTTTGGATACAGGGACACACGTACCAGCTGCATAATACTCGTCCGCTCTGTGGGAGGCATCGCGTTGATTTGCTCTGGTGTCATTGCCAGCACCGCAAGAATCATCGTCTATTTTCAACGATCATTTACGCGTGGTATGGGATGGAGGAGCGTACCCTCTGCTCTTCTGGCAAAGCGGCGAGCATGGGGTTCATCGCAACTGGCGGCGTAGGGTATGTCGGTTGAGCTTGAGGAGGGTAGGCTTGTCGAGGCGGGTAGGCCTGGTAGGCCGGCTGCGGTTGAGGCTGGTGATACGGCATGACTGGTGGTGCTGGCGGCGCTAGTGCTGCTTGCGGCTGCTGCTGGGCGCCGTATTCCGCGAGGGTTCTCTGTATGATAAAGATGAGAGGTAGGAAAAGAAGTAGAAATGAAGACGCACCTGGAACACCTCAATATCTACCGCGTTCATCTCCACCAGGAGCTTGATTAGTCCATACGCAATTTGCGGCTGCGCGTTGAGGATCGACTTTGCAGCGGCTGGGGTTGTTTTCTACCTGGAGATGTCAAACATTACGGTTCTAAGGAATTAGAGAAGGTAAGAACCTTCAACTGGATGAGTAGGTCCAGAAATTGGTCCGTCTGTGGTCCCGCCATGGTAGCGAAAGGTCAGTTGGCTCGCGGGCCGGATACCGCGAGCGATTCTCCTTTTTCGGACATTCCCACCTCTCTCCATACGCACTTGTTCCTCGTATTTTGTGCATGTCTGAAGGGATCACTCAGACTAAATCACCAAAGTCAGAACCTTCCGATCAATTTTCTCTGTTCCTTTGCTTTGCATTCTCTGAATGAACATGTTCTACGAAGTCCGCATTAATACTCCCTCGTCTCCAGTACTACAAGTAGATTCCACCGTCACGATATCGTCTTAATCGCTGGCACGCCGCTTTAAAACTGGATCATTCTCAACTCCTCAAACTCCACCAACCGTATCAGTAGCGCATTTACAGCAAGGCCTTGCTCCGACATGACTTGACGAGTGCACTAAACAACTCCTTCTGATACTGTACATTGAAGTCTTGTATACATCTGGTACAGAGGGACTCGATGGTATCTCCGCCCAGTATCAGTTGGGGAGAGATCTTCGCAGTCCGTCCTTATCATAGTGCAGTGCAACATAACGGAGCCGATTCATCTTATCTACAGTCCTCGCTCCGTCATCTAAGTTCTCTTCCGTATGATTGACTTTCATGCGGTACTAGTGACAGTGGCCGATAGCCATGGACGACGTACCAACCATTCAAATCATTGTACCTTTGGGACACTGCCTTCGGGAGTCGTGAGTAAACAATCCGGGAGTGTAAGTCTGCCGACTTGCTTCACGTTAGATTCCTGATTACCGGACCTTCTTTGACAGACCCAATTCTGAAGATTTTACGGAAACGCAAGATGTCATCGCTGCCTCCTCAGCTTCGAAAATAGTACCAATGAAACATAACGGTCAGGAATCACTGCGAACGGAAGCCGAATGGACCTCCAAGCTACTGATTTATCAGAGGTCCATTCAAAGTACGTTTATGCTTTTGTTCTTGCTCCAGGTGATGATTGCACTATCTTCAGCATATACCTTCCTACTTTTGCATACGGGCTCGAGTTAAACGAACACCCAGCCTTTCTCGATCTAGATGTGATCGATAGGCCCATCTCCCCTGGTCGGCGCTAGAGAGAAGGTACAACCAGGCAACGTCTTCGTTCGTATTCTGTTTCAATCAGTCTTCCTTGAAGGGTTCAACAACGCGGGCGATCCCCCACTCTTGATCGGATACTTGCGTTTCCTTTTCGGGGTAACTCGTTCGCGGAAAAGTCCGACTCGCACTGGCTGGCATCTGCGTCTTCTGAATTAACTTGCTGACCTGAACACATGGAGTCATGTTGTCTGTATCAGCAAGTGCACTGGCGATTCCGAGTGCATTCCGGCTTGCTTCCCTCCGGTGTCTGCATTGCCGTCCGTAGTGCTTACAGTGCGTTGCAGTGAAATGTGCACCTTCCGCAGTTTGCTCCACTCCAAATTTCTGCTCAGGGTAGTGTAGACCCTGTACACATATCCTATTTAGTAAATCGAATCTTGTTCAGAATCTTGTCTTAAACCTAAATAGGACAAGTTGGGCACGAGGCGCCGCGGCCAACTTCTCATCCACAACCTCCATGTCACGATGACAACCAGACCGTAAACAAGACGACGACAGTGCGCACTCTCCAAGTGTTCGTTTTTCACGGAAATTACGCATATGGCATGCCGCTAATTTGGCTGGCTCTAGTGTCTCCACCTGCTGTACGGACTGTCCCCAGTGAGGCGCGCAATAATGAGTGGTTGCGTAGGGGTGATATTAGTGGCAACTGCGACAGGTATTTATTCTGCTTGGTATGTGCTGTTATTTCCTGGAATTCACTATACTATGCCTACTCATTCCCGCGATAAAGAGAATCGTGCACTGGGACGACGCTCAGCCAGTCCGCCCAGCAGGAAAACTGCACGACCTACATTTGTCCAACGCTCGGCTCATCTTCACGATTCTATCAATACTTCCTTTGACGCCCAGATTTCCGATGCAAACCTCTGGGCACCGTTTCCTCCTCCTCCTCCCCCTCCTCCCTTTATTGTGACACTGCAAGGAGCCGCCACTGGATGGAGAGCAGTGACACCCGAGCTTGAGGAAGACGGCGACGAAGAAGACCAGCTTTTTCCTGACCCCGACGACACATTCCCCGGTCAGAATAGCGCGCCTGTCCTTCCTCCTTCAGTTCAGCGTCCTGCAACGCCTCCGCCACCTTACGAGGCCGGTTCCCAGCGGCCACAGCAGACTTTAGCCGCTCAGGCTCCACCTCAGGTTCAACCAAGTACGTTTTTTTTGTTTGTCCATGTACAATAACTCATATGGTGGTCAGGCTGGCCGAGGCTCGGATCGTTAGCGCCAAACGACCCCGCTCGTCCCCAGTTAATGTTTATTGTTCCTCTTGCATCCAACATTATTGGGCAGGCTCCCGTCAACGGGACTCTGTCAATTTCGAGCGGTGCGGATTTCAATACCGGCCTCCAACAATTGTGCCAGCGCATGCGAGTTCCTTTGTACACTTTGTTGGCGTACAAATGGCGCAATATGAGGGTTCGCGACCCCCCAATAACTCTTACATCTGCTTCAGACTGGAAGGATATGGTCCGGGAAGCGCTGCGAAAGATGATTCGAGCGCGAACACGAGAAGTGGTTATAAGGATTTACAACATGGTGCGTATCACCAACGTATTTCATTCCCTTCTAAATGTTTCTAGGATGCACCGACCGATGCTCCCTCTGCTCCCTCTGCTCCTTCCGCTCCCTCTGCCCCTACCACGACTTCTCGGACACGGACGGTCAAGCCTGCGGAGAGCCTCGCCGTCGAGCAGCTTAAGGCTCTCAAGACACGTTATGAATGTTCAAAGCATCCCGGCCGCTACTGCTTTGTTCGCCCGGATAGTAGTCATCTTGATCTCACTGTTCAATTGCTATCTCTCTGGGCGAAGGAATGGGTGAGTCCTACATATTCTGACATTCTTACACTACTGACAAGGACATGGTTCAGGCTCTCAATAAGGATAATGCCGACTTGGAGCATCCGCCGAACCATATTGTCTTTCAGGACTGCTTTCTATCCGCCAGCCATAGTCGTCGCCAGAAAAAGCCAAGCTCACAAGAAGGGACTGCAACACCATCTTCGATAACGCCTACCGTCATCAATAACCACTTTTATGGTGATGCTTCTTCATCGACATTGGGATTGGTATGTTTCTGTTGTGAACCACTTACCCAAGCTAACAGTTGCGTAGGCTGAGACCTCTTTTATGGATACGGCGGAGCTTAATGGGAGTACGGCAACATCAACCGCGGTGGTGGCGGCAGCAGCATCAGCGGCGTCGGCGTCGGCGCCGTTGTCATCATCGTCGTCGAGCTTCCCACTCGACCAGAAGGTTGGAGGCAGCGAAGTTAGCACGGTGTATAGTGCTACAGACTTTGATTTTACTACTTTGGAAGCGGTCGATGACCCTCTGGCGTTCTTGCTCGCGACGCCAGGTCCCACCTTGACGTATCCCTCCACACGTGTGGTCCTCGAAGGGCTTTGGCCGGCTTTCCCCTACTTTTCGATTGAGGCCGTTGATCAGCTGTTGAGGTCCTGGGGTGCGCCGTATGTTAACGGACTTCTCATTTTCCCCGAGAACACTCTTGTTGAAATTGGGGTTCCGCCATCTATTGTACGTCCTCTCTTGGACCGTGCACAATTCCTCGCTGCGGAGGCAGAGGACAAGTATGAGGCCCAGAAAGGTGTTAAAGGTAAAGGTAAGATGTAGAGTAAAGTGTATGTGGGGCTTGAATGGTTATTATTGTACTATCGTTGAATGGAATCGTATCTACGCTAGACATAGTGTGAGTGATGGAACCAACCATAAACACTTTCCGGTGTCATAGACTTGAATACGGCCTGATTGAGCAATGCGTACGGGTTACAATCTGGCGCATTACCTAAATGCAGCCGCGCGAAGTCCTGGTTGCGTCGAAGCCATGCCTTCATCGCCGAAAAGCCTTCCTCAATCGGATCGAAGTCTGGCGAGTATGGAGGTAAAAAGACGAGGCGCATGCCACGCGCCTCGATTAGTGGTCGCAGGAGTGCCGACTTGTGAATGCTGGCATTGTCCATGACAAAAACACTGTTTGGGCCGGGATGTGCATGGGTGTCGTTGGAATCCAAGAGGCTGTTGACGAAGGCGTTGAAATCTACTCCCTTGAACGAGCGCTCGACGATTTCGAGGCCAAGAACGCCTGACAACGAGATGGCGGGAAGGACTGAGAACCTAAATAATGTTAGAGGATGGCAAATGGCACTGTGAAGGCTACGCACTTTCTTCCTCGTATAAAGAGCTCACGACAACGTGCTGGTTGTCCCTTTCTAGCCCACCCATATTGCCGTCCCGTCGTTCGTTGGTTGGTATATGACTCATCAAGGAAAATAAGTTGATCAGCTCGATACTGAGAGATTTCGAGCCAGAATTGATCTCGTCTATCTTCGTTGCGCTGTGAGGAGTCTCTAGTAATCTGAAAGGGTTACAAGACATTCAAGGCATAGAAGCAGAACAGACCTTCTTGTACGTCCAACCATGTGCATCGAGAGCACGCGAAATTGTCGATATATGGACGTCAATGTGCCTATGAGTAGACAAGAGGTGCTGTAGCTCCACCAAATATAGGTCTGCCCTCCATTCCAGAAGGCTCTCGAGATACTGTTATGGTATGAGCCAACTAATGGTTCTCGAGCGCATAGAATACTCACCATCATGTCAAACACATCAAGACTCCTTCTCCTTCCTAGGTGCTTCCTTGTTGTGCTGCCTATGTTTCGGTACAACCTCAGGACATAGTAGACTTCCCGGAGACTGACTCCGCAGGTGGCGGCTATGTTACTCCGCTTGCGGACAGACGCGACGGGACTTTGAGCCATCATGACAATGGCATCCTTCGTACGTGGTGGGAGTGCACGCTTTGTACCGTGAACGACCATGGTTGTAGTCCAAGTCAATATCGAACAAGTCGGCACATGCTAGGGGGTGTGCACGAAAAGTCTGGACTTAGAGGCAAGATCCAAACAAGATTCGATTTACTAAATAGGATATGTGTACAGGGTCTACACTACCCTGAGCAGAAATTTGGAGTGGAGCAAACTGCGGAAGGTGCACATTTCACTGCAACGCACTGTAGTGGTAGCCAGGTGGTAGCCGAAGCTCGCCTATGCAAAAACGCGGTCTCGGCAACGAACATCACGTCAATGACTCCATTGTCCGACCACGCGTTGGAAGGGTTTGCACCGCAATGGGGATCATTCGTCATAATTTGATGGACGCGTACTGACGTCACGCGCCTTGAGGCTCTCGAGGCGATGCGAGTACCTTTCTCGAAAATACACGCCTGCAGGTGTAAATAGCAACGCGGATCAGGACTCGCACAGCCTCATACAATCAGTGAGAGATTTGAACGGTCGGAGGGTGCGTGTCGTGGGATTGGCGGGGGTACAGGCACTGGAATTGAGATCCGTCAGTTACAGTACGCAATCTAATCAGTCTCCGCTTCTCATCTCTCCGAGAACGTTTTGATTTACCCCATGGTGTACCTTACTCAACGCCTCTTGTGCGATGCTGAACTTGCGAACATGAGTAAAGTGTATGTCCGGTGCAAATGTCATGTCTGCTGACGCACTTCGAGAATGAATACTTAGCGATTGTGGAGGTGCATACAAGGGAGACTTCAGTAAGGTTTTCCTCAGTATGTGCTCTACGCGTCTACTGGCATGGCTTATTAGTCCCAGTATATACTCGTTGCAATTCTCACCCCCCCCCCCCTGCGCTGATATCATTCACCTGGAAGAATGCTTGGTTCAAATACATTCGTTTGCGTAATGAGAAACAGCGTAAGCTTTAGCATTGACTCAACCCTGAGGTCGGGCGCTGAGAAGGCGCCGATTCCATGTCGAAAGTACAGACCGCTCTGCACGCGGATTATGAAGTACCGTTGAAGAGAGTTTTAGAAAGTGAAAAACATTTTGGCAATGTGTTTCGCACCTATCATGAAGGCGGCGCAGAAATCATCGTTGCAATGAGCTCTCACCATGTTCTTGCCGGCAGCGCACGCGCTGGAAGTTAATGTCCGATATGACGTCGTCATCGGGGCTATGCCCGGAAAAAGCAAAAGACGACGAGAGGCGGGTGCTGTGCATTTTGATGATCATCACAGCCACCCGAATGACGACTGCACTGTTCTTCTAAAATTGCCGTGCTATACTTAAGGAAGACCATTGACGATGTCGACTCATACTTCATCATACGCAGTCTTCTTCGCTTCCGACGTGACATGAGCTACAGAAACACACCTGGTGACTCCTCCGGCGCATACAACATGACTAATCCCGGATATTCCTCATATTCCTATCCCGACCCCGCCGCCGCCTACTACCAGCAGCCGGTGCTCATGAACAATGGGAGTGTATCACCAGACGGAAACTACGCGACTTCATATGCCAATCCCGCCACTCCTCGTGCCCTGACTGGCCCATTCGCACACGTCGATCTCCCGAAGTAGTTGGTATGGATGATCCTACTCAGCCGCGTCGATATGTCACGGCATCCACTACATCGCGCAAAGAGGTTCCCGGTTACTTCAGTCGCCGCCAGCCGCAGAATCGGGCCCCGTCCATTCCATCCGACGAGGAAGACGAGTTGATGGAAGAGCCTCCTGCCGCCAACGCCACCGACCAGGAGAAGATCGAGTACAAGCGTCGCCAGAACACGCTTGCGGCGAGGCGTAGTCGCAGGCGCAAGATGCAGTACACTCAGAATCTGGCTGAGACGGTTGAGAGGTTGAAGATGGAGAAGGAGGTCTGGAAGACGCGCGCGCTTACTTTGAAGCAGCTCTTGCATAGTCACGGGGTCGCATGCCCTGACTTTCCTGAGTGAATCACACTCTATCCCTGTCCTTCCCCATCTCCCAATGCCCTTGAGCAACCTATTTAACACTGCGTGGGTGTTCCTTCCCATCTTGTTCCAACGTTCGTCTGACGCCATCCAAAGACAGATTGCAGATGTCACTCGAACAATGGCCACGCCCTGCCCATGTATCAGAACATGAACAGCAAAGGTGCATACGCTTACGCGCGGTGTGTATACGCGGTCCGCGATGCATATGGACGTCGTCTCCATGCGAAGGTGTCTATACTTTTCCACGAAATTGTACACTTTATCACCTGCATATACTTCACACACATACAGACTACACACTGACATTTAACTTATTCTACTATGACGGTTTTCCTTTGGGGTTTTACGCGAGCATCTTCAGGTTGCTAAAAATTATATGTATTGTACATTGGATAATGTTCTTTGAGACCATCGAATATCAGCTCAACATGAAGTGGCCATCAGGGAAATAAGAGCAGAAGTCGAACAGTAAAGGAGACACTTACCATGGAGAGAGACCGCGACGCGTCTGAATCAGACAGACACGAACATTTTGGCCCGTGCCTTTTTGACACAGAGCTTGGAAGGGAGTAAAAGAGTACAGTGCGCGGAAGTATTCAGAGCATTATAAGATCCAATGGACGGGTCTCGAAGTTATATCCAGCAAGTAAATATGGGTACTGCGTTGTGAATAGCCTGCCGAATTTTGAACCGACCCTGACTCTCGCGTCGACCAAAACAGGCAGGTCTGGGTCTTCCAATTACGCGCCGATTCAGACCGCTTCCATATAAGCCTGTCCCGGCAAAATGCTCCTGTCTAGGTCTTTCCTTTCTGGCGCTCGCCATTTCCACCCCGGCGTCAACTCGTTCACATCTGCGCTGACTGCGACAATGTCTACTACTGCTCGCGTCGTACCCCACAACCTCTCGAGCTCGTCAGAACTCTGGGAGAGTACCCCGTCCGGGAGAAACCTGCCAAGGTTGGGACCACGAGGATATTCTACAAGACTGCACCAGAGGAATTGACTGCGCTGTCCTCCTAGGGGAAGGATTCGAAAACAAAAATGGCAATGCGAGAAGGAGCTGGTTCGGAAAGCTGTCGGGAGCGCCGTAAAGCTATCAAAGACCTTGACGGCGTCAAGACCGTCAAGGTTGATGCGACACACGACGCCCACGCCTCTGGTATGTGTTTTGCTTCTACATATGCTCCTTCTCAAATTTCTTTTTTGTAGCCGTTGCGGCGCATCTCGCTGCGTATTCCTTCACGTTAAAGACCTCACCACCATCCCGATTCAATCCCAATCTCAAAGAGCCCATTCCGGATAAGTTCACTATCACTCCGGAGCAGAGTTCCAAGGAATGGGACGAAGGTGTCATCTGCGCCGAAGCCCAAAACTTTGCTCGCACGGTACGAGCTAATTGTATCCCTGCCACCATGCATTAATGAACGTGGTAGCTCATGGAACTCCCTGCAAATATGATGACTCCGACGGCCTTCACCGAGCGCGCCAAAGCCGCTTTCGCGGGTCTGGATAATGTTGAAGTTATCGTCCGCGACGAGGGTGAGACTATAATTAGATGTTATAATTGCCTTTGACATCGGCATAGCGTGGGCTGAGAAGAAGGGAATGAACAGCTTCTTGTCTGTCACTCATGGCACGTCGGAGCCTGCCAAATTTCTGGAAATGTATGTCGCGCCACGCTGTCAGATTGACATCAGGTGCTGATTATGTTGCTAGCCATTACAAGGGTGCTCCATCCAAGGACGCTCAACCACTAGCATTCGTAGGAAAGGGTATTACGTTTGACACGGGAGGGATTAGTCTGAAGCCTGGAGCTAATATGAAGCTCATGCGTGGCGACATGGGTATGATTCGTCTTCCGAAAACCATCATATTACTGAACTTGGTTTAGGTGGCGCTGCAACGGTTGTCGCGTCGACGCTCGCCATTGCCAAGCTAAAACTGCCCATCAATTTGGTGACCGTTACGCCTTTGACAGAGAACATGCCAGGCGTAAGAGCGAGTCTTACTATTGGCATTCATCGATTCTGACCTTTTCCATAGCCGAGCGCCACCAAGCCTGGTGATATGTCTATGCTATGAACGGCAAGTCTATTGAAATCGACAACACCGATGCGGAAGGGCGTCTCGTTCTCGCCGACGCCATATACTACGCGTCGACCGAATTCAAACCGCACACGCTCATCGACGTCGCGACGCTCACCGGCGCTATCGTCGTCGCCATTGGCGAACATTACTCTGGTGTTTCACCAACTCTACGGAGCTCTGGAACGCTTGGACACAGCGGGGAGGCTGAATATGACCGGTTTTGGAGAATGCCACTTGATGAGGCTTATGGTCCGCAGATATACGGCTCGAATGCTGATTTGATGAATGTGAGTTCATTGTTTGAGGCTGCGCCTGGATTAACGAATTGTGTAGGTTGGAGGAAGTCCGGCGGGGAGCGCGACCGCTGCGCTCTTCCTCAAGCATTTTGTTGATGGTGTTGATGGAGATGCGCCGAAAGTCAAGTGGGCTCACATCGACATTGCGGGTTCAATGGAAGTAACGAGACCCACGCCGTACATGGAGAAGGGCATGTCCGGGCGTCCAGTCGGGCGTTTGTCGAGTACGTGAAGAATCTAAAGGTGTAAACGCATTTAGTCTGCATTAAACTTAATACGCATTCGTTCGTGTCAGACCAATATTGGAAAGACGGTACTGTAGTAGCATTGATGAGTAGAGTAAGGGAAATATCGAAAGCATAAGTAAGAATACATCGCCTACTTCACAAGGCTTGGAAGTAAAGGAGGAAAAGTTCAATCAACCCACGTCACTGTCGTGTTGCTGTGCCACTCGGCGCGCGGCTTATAATTCAAACCTTCCGCCTCCATACGCAGCTTGACGGACCTATGTACCTTTACACCGTCACGACGCTGGCGGGGAATAAAGCGCGGACGACCACGATTAACGCTGCACAGATATCATGTAAGTCTGACATGGCGATTAAATGTGAACACCCACGTTATCGCCTTTGTCCACGAGTTGTCCGAATGCTGAAACCTGAGCTTGGCGGGGATATATTCGAGGATCCACCATATCTTCGATATCTCGAGCTGGTCGAAGATCGGACACACGGCGTCCATGATGTCCTCGTCCTCCTCCGTGGGATGGCCAGTAGTAGTAGGCATGGGGCAGGAGACGGGCGGAGGGCGTGGTTTGACTTGGGGGTAAAGAGTCGTGGGCTCGAGACCCAAGTTCTTGAGCAGCTCGGCGTGGAACATGATGCCCGTTTTGAGAAGGAAGCACTGGCGGATCATCCAGCGGAGAGGGATGCGCGCGAGGCTGTTACGGACCTCGTTGGCTACGGATCCACCGCCGACGTCTATTCACGAGTCAAGATCAGTCGCTATACACTAGACGCGCACACCTACCACAGTGACACCCAGCAAACCACACTTCCTCGATATCGGTCTCTTCGTTTTCGTGCGGATGGTCCTGTGTATGCGCAGCCTCAAATTCCCGCTCATACTCCACCAGAGTCTTCTCGTTAGGATGCTTCGATCGCCTCTGGCGCGCTGTAGGCATCTCGCCCGGCTTGACACCCTTCTCGTGCACATGGCGATGCCAGAACGAGGGGATGAAGCGCACGCGTCGTTCGTCCAGCGCGAGCGCGTGACGGAAATGCCGCACGTGTGTGTTGGAGGCGGTGAACGGGAGACGACGCGGGACGACGCCTACCGAACTGACTGTATCCCTGCCGTCGGTGTGATTAGTACAACTCTAGTAGAATGAAAGACGGAGATAAGGCTGACCAGACGCCGAGAAACTCGATATCTACGTCGATGGAGAAGGCCTTCTTGAACTCTGCGCTTTGCGTCCATCCAATCTCATCCTCGCGGGAGTACATCTTGTACGCGAAAGGAACCTGCTGATGGTTGCATCGTGGCAAGAGTCCGACCTGCAGACGGTGAGAAGGCTTTCGGGGACTTAACACGAGCGGGTACCTTGTGGATCCTAGGTAGTCGGTGTTAAAACGGGCGCGAACTTCATGAAGGTGGCACTCACATTCCTGCTAGCGCGCGCGCCGTCTGCGGAGATTCAGAATAGAACATGAAGAATGTTGGTCATAAGACTCTTACATAGGCACCCCGTGAAAAACTGTGGAGATGTTAGCCATTGACGTTGTTCGCTTCGAGGAGGACTAACCCAAATATGCATATCTTGTCCCCAGCTTCGTCTAGCGAAAAGTGAGTTTGACATTAGTGATGGGTGATGAGGGGGAGGAGTACAGTTCTGCATGATAAACTCGTAGCCACCTAAGACGCCACGCTCAGTAGGAGGACCATCAACGTCTTGGAGACGCACCCATGACATGAGCATTGAGATGCACGCCGACCATTGCGTCGATGACCCTGTTGAAGCGAGCAGTCACCGGCGATGCAATTTGCGGAACGGAATAGGTGCCTATCCCAGCCTAGCAGAAAACGTTGGTAACATACAAGAGAATAATCACGACAATCATACCTGATAATACACCAGCTGTTTGCTGCAATCGTCCTTCTTGAGTGTGGCGAAGAAGTTGACGACGTTTGAATTCTAAGCACACTAGTTAGTCTTTAGAACGGGTTCGTAGACTTAAAAGTTGACGCACATCGCTGTCGAACTGGTCACCTAGTGAAAATGGTTAGGACGCCGTTTCGCGGACAGCTGCTATCAGTATTACCTGTCCCGTCGAAGCACAATACTAGCGTGCGATTGCCATGTTGGGGCGGTATGATCTCGTCAAGCTTTGAAGGAAAGTATACCGTTGTGGGGGAGGATGTCTTCTCAAAGCCGGGATACTTGTCGGTACTGTCGTTGGACGCGGAAGGTGAGGCAGCCATAACGAGTGATAGAAGCAAGTAGCGAAGCACGTCCATGTTATATATACCTGCTGGGACTGAGCTTCGACTTTGATTGAATCTTACGTTTGTTTGCGATTAGCTCGGCGGAATCATTCTCGCTGTCAGAAGCATGACAGGAAAAGACGGCAGCGCGAAGAATCCAACATTCAAGAGTCATCAAACAGTGGGGTTGGGAGACCGGAGCAGAATAGACCGGAAGCACAAGTCATTAAATGAACGGGTCAACCTCAGGCCTAAAAATCTGTGCCAAGAAGACAATGAAGATAGGTCATCACCTACCTGACGTGTAACAACAAAATTTGTTCCGTCAAGTACGTGAGCGCGTGGCGCAGTCGCTCAACTCGGCAAGAATTGTCCATCGCGGCGGGCAGTGGGTCGCGATCAGCCAGGACTTAGAACGACATGAGCAAGTAATTCAGTGTCGGCCTCTCTGTTGGCAGATACGGATCACGGTCATACTACTGTGCTACAGTCCCGAAGCGTCGCGTCAAGTTGACCAGACGCGCCTGAACCAGTGTTAACGATAATTGTTGACGCTTGCAAGAAAGATGCGCGTTGCATGATCTGCGAGATCGGAATGAGTGACCAGGCTCGTTTAGGGACCTGTGGCGGTGGCGCACTGGTTGCTCCTATTGGTCAAAGGCCAGCTGTATAGTTGTTAGTCACCCGATCACCTCTCTGAGTGATCGCTCGACGACTGCAAGCCAACTCATTCATCATGTCGACCGACCTCCAGTGGCTCCTTCTCCGCGTTCGTTGACTTTTCATACGGTGCTGGTCGTCTCAATTGACGGACTCTGTAGAAAACAACTCCTTCATCGTGAAGCGAGTCACGGAAGGCCTGTGTTTTCCAAGGAGCCTGTAGGTCCATGTCAGGCTGCGATTCCACGACAATAATCTTAGCAGCGTGTAGGGTAACCTCCGTAACCTCCACTCGCACAAGTTCTCTGGCTTGGCGAACACCAAGGTGTGTGTTCTATCAGGAATCTTGAATATGGACTGACTTTCTGGTAGACCATTGATGTCTCCGACTCTGGCAACGGTATCAAGATCACTACCCGCAAGACCAAAGCCTCCCCTCGCGCTGTTGCCTCTTCAAAGGCCGTCACCACGATTCGTGCACGGTCAGGCGGTCGCCGCGCCCTCGGTATTGCTGCTGGAAACGCCAAGCGCGGCTACCGACCGGATCTGCGCACTGTGAGTAGCGATTTCTTGGTGTCATTCTTTTTATTCCACTTTCTGCTTTTTATCTTCTTTTTCTTTCTTTCTGGACGCACTCTCGTTAGAACCCGCTGGAGACACTGAAAAGTGCATGAAAGTTGGGCGTGGACATGTTTGCAATATCAACCCTCTCCAATCTGGGTCGATCAAACCCTGTTGGATATCTCGCCTTGTCGCTATCGGTGCCCATCGTTTCTTCATGGTGGATGACCGACTCGTTGGCGCTAACATATTCTACTTATTGTTTTCTTGCTTCTCTCCTCTTTTATTCGACACGAAACTAACGCCTCGCGTTTTAGGCTACTCTTGCTCGCGTCTCTGCCCTCCTCGCTGCACAGAAGGAGCCCAAGCCCACACCACCCAAAAAGGTTCGGGGGAAGAAGAAGGCTCAACGCACCGTTGAGGCTGAGTAGATTATCGTCATGTTTTCTGTATGCGACTATGCACAAAATGAACCATCTTCTTGTACTATGTCTTGTCATTTCTTGGCGGTTTAGTCATGCAGGCTCTTCTACTATGACGGCTTCCTGTCAAGTTATAGAAGGAAAGCAAAGGAATGGCCTGAGAAAGACGCTGGCGTTTTACTGTAAATGAAAAGCATCATCAAATTTTGAACCTAAAGAAAGCTCTTCAATCATCATGATCGCGCGTTCCCGCCTTTAACGACAATGACATCTGCATCTTCTGAGCAGCCACGTTTGATTTGAAAGCACGTAGAAGAGACGCGTTGGACCAACGCGCCAGCTACTTTTGGAATGACGTGACAAGTGTGACTACCTGCTCGATCCGGACCATCATGGCAAGTTATGTTGTGGCGAGGCCGACCGCTACTGATTTGGCGTTTCTAGGCCGTTTGTCAATTCTTCCTTCGAGGACAATGTAAATTCGGTGATAGCTGCAGAAACGAGCATCCCAGGGATGGTTCCAGTGGCCAGGGAGGCTTTGGAAGTGCGTTATACCAATGTTCTGGTTTCATCTAGTAATGATTTCTCCAGATTCTTCTTGGGGAAACGCTTCAACATCAAAAAGAACGAATCCACGGCGCTACCATTACGTTCGTCCGCCTTGTAATTGTGGCTCGCTTTTGCTTACGGCAGAAATAGACAAGAATCAATCACACGAGATTTACTCTTCATATCGAGAAACCGCTTTGGCCACTGTCTTCATTTGCTCCCGCCAAACACGAGCCTCTTCTTGTCTCCGGATTGGACGAGTGCTTTGAGGAATTACGCGTTATAGCAGTCCAGGCTCTAAAGAGTGGCAACATTAATCAATACGTGAGTTACATCGTTTTGGCTGTCAACCCATTTCTAAAGCTCCAGCAGGTGACATACGAAAATCAAAAGATTGCTGCTGCTGACCAGACGTACAACGTATGCCTCCCTGCTTCACCGTCTGCTTATTCTCACGTTTCGTTAGAACGTCAAATCAAATCCTCAAGAGGCGTTCAAGACCGCTCATCAGAACTCGTTGTCCGGGGGTGCTTTCGCCAAAACTGCTTCCTCATCTACATCGGCGTTTGGTCAACCCGCCTTTGGACAATCGGCGTTCGGACAACCCTCCACTTCTTCTTCTTTCGGTACTCCTTCTACTACCTCGGCATTCGGTCAGCCGGCAGCTGCTACATCTGTATTTGGCCAACTTGCGCAAACGTCGGCATTCGGACAATCTACGCAAACGTCGGCCTTTGGACAACCAGCACAGACATCTGCTTTTGGAAGCACCGCGGCTCCCACATCAGCGTTCGGACAACCATCAGCCTTTGGCCAGCCATCTACCTTCGGTCAAGCAGCGCAATCCTCCGTCATCAAACCTGCCACTGGTGCCTTCAGTGCTTACGCAAATAAAGGCACAAGCGCTTTCGGTACTGGCGCCAGTGGTAGTGGTGGCGGATTTTCAGCATTCGCCAATAAGCCCTCGAGCTTGTCCGCCGCGGCCGCCGCCAATAACGCAGGATCGGGAATCCTCCCTTAGTCAACTCACCGTTTGGTCCACAGAACAACTCCAACAATGCTTCTCCTTTGGCCAACAGACTCCAGCCGCGTCGCCGTTTGCTCCTTTAGTAATTCGCCATTCGGTCCCCAGGCTGGCAATAACAATGCCACACCAGCGCTTGGCGCGTTTGGCATTCCCATTCAGCAGAATACTCAACAGCAAACATCAGCATTCGGCCAGCCCACACAAACGTCTGCGTTCGCCCCTGCGCGCAGACGTCCGCCTTCCCTGCGCCACCCAAACCTCTGCTTTGCTCCCACCAATCAAGTCTCCGCGTTCACCCCTCTCGCGAATTCGCCCTTTGGGGCCAAGCCTCAGTCTGCGTTCGCGACGTCCACAGCACAGACATCAGCATTCCAAACCGCTGCGCCCCAGTCTGCATTTGCTAGCGCCGGTGGGTCTTCGTTCCTGCAAGCACCGGCGATGGCACCGCAGGCGACTGTGAGCATGGCGGGGGCGTCGCCTGCTGGACCGGACTTTGGTGCGAAACCGGGGGTGTATCGTCCGGGGACCTCGCCGTATGATTCGCTGTTGCCGCAGGATTATATGAACAAGTTGTCGGAGGAGGCGAGGGAGGCGTTCAAGGCGGATAGGTTTACGTGGGGGAAGGTACCGGATTTTGTTCCTCCGTTAGAATTACGGTAGTGTATATTATTTTATTTAGATAGTATGAGACTAGTGTGCATGTATGTAGTATAGTGAATTTTGAATTTTTGGATGATATGTAATTGGGATAGCCTAAATTCAGTCGGGTTTGAATGCGCGACGTACTACATAGTTACTCGCTCTTTGTGAGAGCAAGAACAATCCCGACGCTACGAACTTCGACGGCAGTTCTTCAAGGGAAGGTTATTGCTTCGAAGTTTAGATCTCAGGAAGAGAAGTACTAAAGGAAAGCTTATTGCTCTCATCCTAACTGACCTGAACCGGGTTATGCCCTGCGGCGCCACGACATCTATTACTGGCCGTCTTTCAAGTAGGTAGGTAGAGAACCGTTGGGTGTCCAGACTGTGACCACTTTAGACGTCGTATAACAGATCCTCCTGGGGAACAAAGTGGTGATATCGGGCTACATGACAGAGAGAATCACATACTCGATAGCTCTCTGATGCTTTTGTGTAGATTGTGTGGCGCACAGGATGTGACACCTTGTTTTTTTCAACAGAGGTTTTATTAGCTTGTTTTGAGCTGGAACTGGATAACCCCCTTATAATGGGGAGCTTGGCGCGAAGTTCGTTCTGATCCAGCGAGGGAGGACCTTCCAACAAGTTGAAGGACACGATTGTTTTTGAGGTCGACATGCAAGACCATTGCTGTGCTTAGGGCTTTCGTACCGCCAAATGTCTCTATGGGAGGCGGAGAGGATGGATCAAATGTGGTGGTATTTGTGCCTGGGACTCGGACAGGGACGTATGCCAAAGAGGTGGTGCAGAGAGGGGGCGGATAACGACGGAACTTGTATTGATGTGGTGAAGGTGTGTAGGCCCATTTTCGGTGGCGGTGGTGGTGAACAACAGTCTATTGCGAGCATTTTCAAGTCTCCCCTCAGTCCCTTGCATAGTACGACGGTTGAGAAAAGCACTGACCTAGAAACAAACAAGTTATAGTACACTTCTGGATTACTCGTCTTGCAAGGAAGTAGTGCTTAATCACCACGCTGTTTTCCTAGACGGAGAACCCAATCCATGGGAACCGAAAACTCTACTGCTTTGATCGCCAGCGCTGGGCTTCTTGTTTGAGCAGCTTAGGGAAGATCTGCAAAGTAATTTATAATGATATCTTGCTCGAACGGCAGAGTCTCCATGCCGGCAAGAAAATTCTGATAGGACACTCTTCCTCCGAGAGGGCTTCGTCAAATGGTTTAGGTTGTTCAACAACCGGTGCCGAGAGTTTTGGAAAGCGACTCAGTTATTTATTGCTATTGTGTTGATCGGTCAACTGGCTAGTCCTCCAACGCCAATTGGTAATCACTCCGGGCGTTAATTCCTTTGCCAAACATTGTCCTGATTTGAACAAGCCACTGAGTGATAGCTTGGAAGGACGGTGACAGGTTCTTCGGGATGGAAGCATTCTCGCTGGCGGTGAGAAATTCCCTCTTGTCCTTACGCAACATAGCCAAATTTGTTGTGTCCCTGAACCATGCTGAGAAAGGCAAGCCGCAAAAGTGGTTCATTGGCTGCCTGACGAGGCCGGATGCAGGCGGGAGGCGGCGGAGGCCAAGTACATGGTGTTTGCTTCGCCGGCTGATAGAGCTCATTGCATGACATAAATATCACCATGACATAGAAAAAAGATTCAAGATTATAATGGTACAGATGGGTTGGGACATCTTTATACTTGCTGACAAGAAGATCTAGCACCATGAAGGGAGGGGTTCCAGTGCGTTGGTGGGCAATAGATATGACATCATCACCTAGGTATCAGAGAAACAAAGTGTTAGCGACTGACTATAGCCACAAGACTAAACCAGGTACCACAGAGAGACTTAAGGGAAAGAAGTGTTCGTGTTTGTAGAACTAGGCTAGGCCAGGTGTATAAATGAGATCGGAACTAAAGTACAATGATGCTACACTACTGCTTATATACTAGTAAGTCTGTGTTTGGAACTCCTTGTCCATACGTGTTTCCGGTAGGGTTAACTCCACACCCTTAACCCAGTGTTGTATGCTACTACTGTAGTGTTTCGACCATAACTTCACAGCCTGTGATCCATTATGGTCTGAAGTTACAGCAAACAGCTTCACAGACCCTTAAATTGCCTTTTTTGGACAGTTCCGCTTATAGCGGGACCTGAAATTTCCTTATTTGGAGGCTCGTGCCTGACCAAAGTGGTCCGTGACCCGTTATGATGTATATATAGCTTCACTTCAAAGACCCCCGTGACCCGTTATGTGAATTTGCGGTCGAAACGCTACAGTAGTCCGTGAAACCATTAAATACTTGTGGTAGCTGCATGTAAGTAATAATACTGAAACAACCATGTGTGCTACGAGTGTCGGTGGTGTGGAAACAATAGGGAGTCCATGAGGTATCGGCATGTATGATGTCATTTATGTGTTGGGCGTGTGTCCAACATGAGTACGGCTTCGGTAATGAAAAGGAGTATGATCAGTGACGAAACAGATGATGAAATGGTCCGTTGGTTGATAAGACAAGGCCCCCGATAAGATATGATAAGATGTGAAATGTGAAAATATGGCAATTCATAACACAAAGACAAGTCAAAGTTGTTCAGGACGCCACAGATGCAGCTGTCCTTTTTGCAGTACATGATGTTGGACTTGCTGATGTTGCAATAAAGATTTTTAGGACATGCATAAAGCCAGCTGTAACCTATTCAACAAAGGAGATATTAGTATCAAGAGTAAACAGAGTAGGAAAAGCCAACACACATTGAATTACATCAGCAAACACCTGTGCAACATCTTTTATGCTTGTAAGGTTATCCAAAGGATACAAGAGTTTGTGTACAGTGACATGCAGGACACAACTCTTATAGCAGAACGTCTTATTACCGGCAAACTCAGTGCCAGTAAGCATCTGCACAATTTGTGCCTCCGTTGAATCCTTCTCAGTTGCAAAGTTGTAAGTGAAAAGCAGATTGAGAAGGTGGTCCAGGACCCAGTGCCGCTTCCCAGGATCTGCCTGCTCCTCTGCCGTCTTCTTAGCAGCCTCCAGAAGCACAGCTTTAGAAGTACGCTTCTCGCCTGGCCAGCTGAGCTTGACAACTAGCTTGATTCTGGGCCACTCCTCCTTACATGTCCCTTTGAATACACCTGTGGAACACCCAATAATTCCATGTTCTTCCCTAATAAACAACCCCAAAGTGATCTGTCTGCAATGGGAAGAGTCATAGTGATACCACAGTTGTTTCAGCGGTCAATAACCTCCTGACCTGTACGCGCCTAGTCTAAAAAAAACTGATCGGACCTGAAGAAGCTCTCAGCTTGGTTGAGTACTGGGAGAATACCATATTTGCGCATTGTTAAGCAATGGTGGGCAACAAGGAGAGCAATGAACCTCTTCATGTCCTCTTCTTTTTTGAGATCAATGGTGGTTAAGGTAAGCATTAGGGTGTGGCTGTAGTACAAGATCTGAATCCTGTTGCGGTTAAAAAGATGCATGACAAAGGAATTGCAAGAAGCAGGAACCAAAAGCACCTTAAAACCATATCTGGTGCATTGGTTGTGAGCTTTCGCCATCTTATTGGGTACACTCTCGTGCATCACAGGTGGCTTAATGGGCTCAGCCTCATCTTCTTTATGGATTACTGGAAGGAAATTGTCTGATTGAGCTTTCTTGCAAGAAGTGTCAATCCCACCTAGACACTGTTTGAGCACAGTCAACCCAAGTGACTTTGTCTTGGCCTTGGGGTAGCATAATTACAATGCAATTTTCTGCTTTGGACATGGTTCTGGTGCCGAGAGGTGGAAGGGGTCCTTCTTAGTTACTGCAAAGTTAGTTGGAGCATGAATAAAATGAATAACAATGGAACATACCTGAATCCAGCAGTCTAATCCCATTTCGACTGTCCTACAAAGTGCAGTCCCCATCCTTTCCCTCAAGCAAGATAAGAACCATAGCTCAGAAGATAGAGCTAAACTTGGGCCCCAAGGGGTCAACAGCCTTTCTCAATTTGGCCTTTGCTGTTGCCTTTTTCGTGGTTTCTGCACCCATAAACAACATCTTAAAAACGCCAAACATATTGGGGGAGAGATTGTGGTGACTGAGGATCCCGCCCTTGAGAACCTTGGGGTTGTTGCAATAGAACCTCAAAATGGGCGAAATATATGTATACTTGGTACCAGTACTACATCTCCTCATCGGAGGATACAAATACCATCTCAACATCATGAAGTGAACTGCCAATATTATCAAAACCATCCGGCAAATCAACATCAACAAGGTTCTTCTCCGTTGCGCTCGGCTTGACTGCACCATCCTTCGTTATGACGGACCACTAGTTTAGAGGGCGGGTTAGGTGCGGGTACCACGGGTTTGCCCAAATTGGGAAGGACCGACCCGTACCCGTACCCGTGCACGGGAAAACCCGTGACCCGCGCCGAACCCGCCGACCCGTGCTGATCCTTACAAATAGACTCAAGGCCAGGATATTCTGCCTCAATCATCTCCATTGCCTGATTGTTCATATCTGCATGGAGCGCATAGAGCGACATCTTGACACTACCAATCTGGCGGCACTTGGCCAAGAATATCTCCAGGTAGATTTTGAATTGTGCGTCTCCGTAGATTGTATCAACCAATTTGTTCAGTTGTGCGTCTGTGGTGCAAAACTTGTTGCTGCGAGTTGTGGGGAATGGAATGCGGAGGACTCTTTCTGAGAACTTGTTAATGTCAACAAGGACACAACTGTTTTGGAGGTTGACCTCCAAGAACGGTGCATAGTCACTGTGCTTGTACTTGAGCGGCATAAGCTCAATATTGTCAAACCAAGCGCAACTGTTCCCGCCTCTACACTGCGGTGTCGAGCCAGCTTTGTGGGTTGGACCAGAAGGGGCGGGAGGCAACGGAGGCAATGAATTGGGTGTGGAGGAATTCCGTGTTGTTGGAGGTGGGGTAGTGTCGCGTAGTAGTGGAGGGACAGTCATCGCGAATAACAACGAGAAAAATAGATGATGGTAGATGTTGTGAAGGTGTTCGTGGTTTGTGAACAACAGAGGGTTGCGCGCAAAATCTACCATTATAGGAACCCGTGACCTCACTGTTCAATGACCGTACATGGGAGACAATGGTGGCACCCGCTCGGGCTTCCACTCCTTCTGCCACTCTAAACTTTTGACCCTCCTCCCAAAATTCCACCCGCGCATCGCCCGACGTCCTCTGAAAAGCTATCATCTCGAGTTGATTCAACAGCTTCTCCCACCCAGTGACGGGCGCGTACTGATACCCCGGGTCGGGCATCTCAGGAAACTGACATCCTTTCACATGTCCGTCTGACCATAATCCGGGCGCGTTTTGCCATTCCGAACTGCGAGACGGATAAAGGTGAGCGTGGAAACTGAGGAATTGATGCCTACCCTTGCTGGGTAATGAGAGTACCCTCGGCTACAATGAGACCAGCGCCGAGGGCAGCGCGTAGACGATAGTATTCGACGTTGACGTCGTTCGGCACAGTCGTAGGGACAGAGCGATTGCGCGTCATAGCGGAGAGAAGGACGCGATTCCTTAGAGTCAACTGAAAGGGCTGGAAGAGCGAGGTCAAGTTGGGCATCGTGGTGGTTTTCGTCAAGGACGAATGCGGGCAATGTGCGCGCTTCTATTGGACTCGATCCAGCTGGCGATCGAAAGGCATGTCATGACAGGCGCCAACCAAATTTCGGGGTAGTCCATTTTGGGATACCTGGTGGTGTCTAGACGAAGGTAAGGATGTATTTGAAGCTGCTTGCCAGGCTAGTGGTGGCAGGGGAAGAGAATTCACGACCACGTGCAGCTTGTCCAATGCGACTCCAATCAATAAATGCACCAAAACATCAGTTAAAAATATCACTTTTGCCTGTACTATGGAAAGGCTTCAGCACAAGTTGACTGGCCATCGAGGAGAAGATTCAACAGCGCCTCACATTCAAACAGTATATCATTCTCATTTGGGTGCTATACGTCGTCTTAGATCGTCTGCACCAATAATAGCATCCTTATCCACAAATTCGCCCGCGATAAACCGATCTAACCTCTCTTGTTCGGCCTGGTAATCTTCGCTCGTCCCTCTAAAACTGCTTCGGTCAAAGTCCGTGAAGCGTACCTGCCCTAGATCGTCCTCCATGATGTTCCACGATCGCACGTCGCGGTGCAGGACGCCAGCTTCATGCATGGCAGTCAGGATCGACTTTAATGCAGTACTAAATACCTGATTCAACGGACGTTCAAAACCCAAGCGAAAGAGAAACGTACCCTGCCTCCGTTGATAGGTCGACTTTCTTATCGCTGTCCATCCGACGACCAAGAGGGTGACCAGCATCAGACAACAGAAGAGCGCGCAGGTCAGCATTAACACCTTCGCGATACGAAAGGAGACTCGGTATTCCAGAAACTCCCGCGCTACGGAGGTGCCGGTACACTTCAACTTCATGTTCTAAACGTCGAGCGCGAGCACGTGTTGGAGCAATCTTGAGAATGAACGGTCGCTGTGCGAGCTCTTCGGACGGGTCCTTTGGTTTCTTCGCTACGCTTCCCTTACCTTTAGACCGACCGGCCTTGGTCAACGATCCATATGCATCACTAGGAGAACTTTCAGGTTCGATGACGGCTCGGTAAACATCCCCAACTGAGCCCGAGCCGAGTCGCTTGTATGCGATGATTTTGAGATACTCCTTTGGCCCGTAACGTTCCTTGCGCTCAGAGTCGGGTCGAAACAGAAGAAGAGGAGCGGGCGAGTCGAGATTGTCAAATCTAAAGAAGATTGCTAGAGCTGGAAAGGTGTCCATGAAGGCAGCCATGGCCTAGCAAAAGTATGAACTCAGGAAAGAAAATGTAGTGTTGGCCTACTTCATCGCTTGGAGACGATGGGTCCTCATCCGATACAGCCCCGGCTTTGGACTTTTTACGAACACGCTGCGGCTCGTCAAACATAGATTTTCGTTTACCCAAAAGTGTGTTCTCCAAAAGAGGCAGCCTTTTCATAGCGTCAGATGCGAGAGCAATATGCAGCGCCGTCCAAAGACTCCCGTATGATGGATCTTTGCACGTCCGTATATCAATAAGACTCGAAAGGTATAGCGTTTGCCGTTTGCGATGGCGGATACCTATCCTGACAAAATTTCCACAGTCGAAGATAACTGCCGTCGCGTCTATTCTGACCGCGTGAACCCAAGCCTGCTGAAAGTCAGTATTGACAATGACCACAGGTGGCTCCCTGACCTTTTGAATATAATCTTCGCATGCAGGCTCGTAACGCGGGTCTTTTTGCGGAGGACGTTGGACGACGCCTATATCACACTGATTCTGCGCGCGCTCTGGCGCCGTTTTCTGGCGAACGCGCTGGCTACGGCGCGGACCCGTCATCGGCGGTAACGTCCACGGAACCTCCACAGCGTCCGGGGGTGGCGATCTTTCGCGAGCGTCGCCACAGTAATCCGAGTCCAGGCGCCATGGGAAGACATCTACGGAGTCAAGGCGCTCCATATCCTCCATCACAGGTAACGCATCCGTACAAAATACCATACAGGACGTCAGTTGCTGCGTATGCTGGCGGAGACGTTTATATGTTTCCTTGTTTTTTCGATTCATAACCTCGAACTCATCTGGGGGAGGCACCACGACGTGCAGCACAATATTCTGCGACGCGTATTCCTCGACAATAGGGCCGAACTCCGTACGCGTACGGGCAGGAGCATGCAGCGTTTGTAGCAGTGCCATCAGTTCGGGTTGACTAGGATGGATGACGAGGCTGGAAGCCAGCTGAGTCACGGCATCTTCAAAGCCATCCATTCTGTATCTGATGATGGATCGGGCGTCTGCACCCTTCGCCGCATTATACCCAGCGTCTCTAATTGATAACCTGGTGTCTTCTACTGTGTCAAGCTTCCCGGAAACACTTTCTAGGACACTGATCAGCTCGACATGCAAGGACGGACGCACTCTCACGCGTTTTAGCATGAGGCTTTCCGAGAGGTGACGATCTAGGAAGTGCAGAGGTGCGCTTGGCTTCGGTGCGGGCACAGATTGTTTCCGTTCCACGGATGGCGGATTGTACGCAAAGAGCTTTTGGAGAAACCAATCGGGAGGCCTATCCCGTGAAGTCGTGTTTGACTGCGACATGTTCTAGTCCCGCGTTGGCAACAAAGACGCGACGGAAGGGCAAGGAAAACCCAACTTGAACATGTGGTGTCATGCACATCATACCGGTAATGCGGGCCGACTTGCTCTGTCAACCAGGTTGTCGCCTCCCTCAAGAAGCGTAGTTGCAGCGTATACTGCAGAAGAGGCGGCGCCTACGCATACAGAGTAGTTGATGTTGTTAAAATGATAAGCGTCGCCGTAGTAGCAATCTTCAATGAATGATGACGACGATACAATTCTCTTCTTAGATGAGCCCAGAGGACATTTCTTATTGACGAGGCCAACTTCGATGAATATCAGCCTCTGGGGGAACGAAACAGGTTCACCCTGACGCGAAAAAGTTGACGGTTCGTTCTTGCACTCATCGAGTTCAACTTCATCTCCGAGTCGCCTCTGTCTTTAGAGCATGTATACCGCTGTATCAAATTATGTGTTGGCCGAGCGCCTGTTTTCCGGTTTGGCTCGTGGTGCAGCTTATCAGATTCTAGAGACGATACCGACGACGCATCTTTGACAGAGCCGAGGGCGTGCGATCCCATGTCCCGTATCTCAGCTAGCTAAAATGCCACACGATGGACAAACGGAAACTCGTACCGGAATGATATTCACAAATGCAAAGATATTGCTTTCTGGAATCTTAAAGAACCTAGATGGAAATGAAGACAGGGATCAGCCTAGACTAGATCCTTCATACTAAGGTCTTCATCAGGCAATGCTGCAACCTGTTAAGGTGAGAATTAAATGCAATAATGCACACGTCATTGAAGTAGAAATGTGTACGTAGATATACAAGAAAATGTGAGAAACCATCCGTGCTTAAATAGCGCGACCAAAGCGCACCGCTTGTAAATGTCTTTAATCTTTGACCGGCAAACAGAGCGTGTTCCCGGGCATCAACCTCTCGCAGTTGACACTCGGATTCGCCAGCTCCAGCTCCTCCAGCGTCACCCCATGCTGGACCGCAATGTCCCAGCACGTATCACCCGGCCTAGCCCAATACGCTGACGTATCAGGCTTTGGGCAGGGATTGGAAGAGGAGGACGTGGGGAAAGGGAATAAACGGAAGAAAAGGAGGAGTACGACACCGATGATGAGGAAGAACGGGAAGAGAGAGCGCAGGGAGGCAGGTGTAATGGAGACGGGGGATTGATGCGCCAGGGGCTGGTAGCCATCGGCGCGACGGGGCAGGGCTTCAAGGTCCACGTCGTTTTCGGCGTCGGCATCTGCTGCAGATGGTGCGTCCGAGACTAGGTAATGGGAGAGATGAAGCGGAGGTATTAGTGGCACCATTGCACGCACCTTTGGTCATTTCGCTGTATTCTGCGCCTTCTGCGCCTTTCCATATTGAGCCGTCGGCGTCGCGGAAGGTGTACGTTTGCGAATCGGCGTCATATCCGATACGTTCCATGCCTTCTGGAAGACGGTATTCATCCTGAATGAGGTGGTTAACTATGATGGTTGAAGGAGGATGCAGTATTTACTTCATCGTATTGCGTCCAGCGTCCCATTATGAAGTGTTATGGTACAGGACTGTAATCAGTCTCTGGCGTATAATTAAGTCGTCGTCGTCGTTAATGTGAGGAGAAGGCTACACTGCCACCGATGGGGTTGGAGACATGGGTGATGGATTAGTCAGGCAAGGGCCAGGGGTCTCGACGCGACGCGACGAACTGGCCCAAGCTCAAAGACGCGCATACTGGCGCATCTAGACTTGGTAGAAGAGTTAACAGCGGTGCAAGAAATGTAGAATCTTCATAACAATCCTCGCTATTGAACGATGAAATGGCGTTCCCATTAACATCTGAAGGAACTTGGAGCTGAATTGCTTTGCTCATTCAATGATTCACTCTTGAATCAGATCTATAAACCCGACAGTCTGAGCACTCAGTACTCAGTACGCAGATGTGACTCCATGAACATGATTTGAGTAGATTGAACGCACAAATCAAGAAACTCGCTCTACAAATCACTGAGACAGAGAAGACGAGAAAGCAAGCTCAGTCTCAAATAGTAAACCAATGTTTGTTGACTCCAGGCGATGATGAGAGCACTCCAAAGCCATCTGGTGTACGAACTCGATCGAAGAATTCAACTCTTGCAGCAATGATCGAGAGTCGAGACTGTCATGGCCGATCGAGCCGAAGCCACCCAATTAGGAACTGTACAGCTCCCTAACTGCTCTCGGTTTCATTTTCCCAGGCTCTTCATCCGTACCAGCATCAAGGTGAGCTCGCCGTCCCCGCCTTCAAGATTCTTTCTCACCGTCTCTGAAGATGCAAATTTTCGTTAAGACCCTCACGGGCAAGACGATCACCCTCGAGGTGGAGTCTTCCGACACCATCGATAACGTCAAGGTACGTCTCATCGAGCTCAGAGGGCGAGCACTGCTCATGTTTTGGATTAGGCCAAGATCCAGGACAAGGAGGGTATCCCGCCCGACCAGCAGCGTCTCATTTTCGCCGGCAAGCAGCTCGAGGATGGCCGCACCCTGAGCGACTACAACATCCAGAAAGAGTCGACTCTGCACTTGGTCCTCCGGTGCGTTTTATATGCGCTGTTCGCAGCCCTATGTTTATTCGGCAACAGTCTCCGCGGTGGAATCATCGAGCCCTCGCTCAAGGTGCTCGCGTCAAAATACAACTGCGACAAGCAGATCTGCCGCAAGTGCTATGCCCGCCTCCCGCCCCGTGCCACCAACTGCCGCAAGCGGTCCTGTGGACACTCCTCCCAGCTCCGGCCGTATGTTGCCTTCCTGTCTATCTTCTGCGTTGACTGATTGGGTTCACAGTAAGAAGAAGCTGAAGTAGTGGTTATGCGCTACAGGTGTTACGCGTGGAGCTGCAGCAGAGGTTTTGGGAACATGTATCTGTCATTTGTATGCGTGTATGATCCTATAATGCATGCATCTTTTTCCTCGCTCGTGTTGATCAGAACGCAAGCGATGTTAGGCAGATCATTTTGCGCCCTTTTCATTTCAGACCTATCATGCGGCCTAGTTGGTACTGGGCGGGCAACATACAGGCCCGACGCCGTATTGGACTGTTTTACTTACGCTCTAGGGTAAATTTCCAGGGTTTTTTTGTTTCGTTCCCACCATATCAGACATTCTGATAATGCCATTGGTACTTCCAGAGCTAGGCATCATAATAGAGGATGCTAAACCGAAACGAGACTGCGCTTTCCCAGAGTGTCTACATCGCTCACACGGCTTCAATGGGCGCAAGAAGAAAGCATGCGCAAAGTGCAAATACGTTATGTATGCCAAACTTGTCTGATTAATGCACTAACAATTGAACAGAGCAAAGACTGTCAGAGATCATACTGGAGGACACACAAACACGTTGTACTCCACAAGGACCGCTTCTTAGTCCAAGTACCTGGCTTTACATCTGTGACCGTCAACCCGATTCTCTGCATCATTAACGGACATTTTTGTAGACCTACGAAGGTGTCTTTCGCTGGGCGGCGGCTGAAATCCTGCGCCTTCATAGCACCGACTCGCTTCTCAAAGAAGGCCTAATTCTCAGCCTTACGGTCGTACATGGAAAACAAGCACTTGGTGAAGACTGGCCTTCAGATTTCCTCCTCAAATCCATCGATCTAGCGCGTTCAGTGGACGACTCGCGTGATTCACGGCGTTGTGCCGAGATCCAAGACGCCGGCGGCTGCAAGCTGTGTTGACCAACCAGCTCCACGATTCTGCACGCCGCCCAAGGACCCCCGAAAATACTACCAAATGTATGATCCCTGTGCGGATAAAAATTGAACTTTTTGAGACTATGTTTGGTACCTTTCCGGATAAAAATCGAGCTTTTTGGAGGAAAGGTCTGAGTCCATGTGCAGATAAAATTTGGGCATCTGGAGAGGTCTGATGTCAAGTGCGGATAACTTATAAGATTTTGGGTGGGCTGAAGGAGGCTGAAGGCTCTGATCCCTGGCAAGGGTCACCAGCTTTGTAGCCGTGAATTTACGTCCCTCTACGTGATTTTGTGCTGAAACGACGATTTTGCGCGATTCTTGAGCAAAATTTGGCATTTTCTCGGTCTCCGAGGACCCTGCGCCACACAAGGGTCTGGTACATTGTGCGGATAAAAATCCAGTATCTGGCGAGGTCTGGTACAAAGTGCGGATACACCTTCCTTTTTGGGATCCGGATAAGAATTTGGGCCAGGATCATACATTTGGTAGTATTTTCGGGGGTCCTGCCGCCCATTACTGTCTTGGCACATGCGCTTCATTTTGACTTTCCCAAACGCCCGACAAGTATGTCCCGCCAGATTGCATGAATGCTCTAGTACACGCAGCGTGTGATGGGCTTATTCCGCTGGACAAGGTCGAGCAGCAAATAAGCGGCCTTTCGGGTCGGTGTGAGCGGGCAGGGGACATGGGCTGGGACTTGCTGGTTGAGATGCGGAAGCTGAAAGCATGGGCTGGCGATCCGCAGGGACAGCGTCAACGCGCTGCTGCTGCTAACTGTGCGGGTGATACTATGCGAGGCTATGGATCGGAGGCAACTACGGAAGAAGTTTTAGCACGTTGGGACGAGAACGAGTGTTATGCTGATGCTGATGAGAGCTTGGACGTAGTATCCTGAAGCTTTCTCTGTAATGGAGGCGGAGCAGTTGAACAGAAACAAATGGATGGTGTATGTATGGTTTGTAAGTATCTCGCCATCTTTGCGCTTGTCTACATTTGCTGATGTCTGATTTTCAGAATCAATATACATAAGTGTGAAGAAGGCTTGTCCCTTTCCGGTATTCAAACACCGTAGTTTAGCGGTCCATCAACCATTTTGACTACTGTGATTAGGTGTCTAGCAATTGGTATTCAAGCCCACTAATCTACTTTGTTCTTCTTTGGGCTAGCCTTTATCACAATTCACGAATGTTTTTCTGGTCTTGGCACGCAGAAGTGCCTCGGTTGTCAATATGTGCACTACTGTGTGAGTTGCTGCCACCACTTGTATATGATTGACGTCTATGGATACCAATATGACTCTGTAGGGTACTGATTGCCAGCAATCACACTGGAGAGTCCATAAGCGCACCTGCCGCGTACCCAGTTTCAATGGCAGTCCTCTTGATTGGATGAATGTATGTGACAGGCTAAATTTGTCTGACCTTAGTGTGCGCAGATATACCGCGGCTTTACGTGCTGGGCGGCTATCCAAGCATTGCACCTCCACAGCGCTCATTCTGCCTTCAAACAAGGTCAAACGCTCAGTGTTCTGATCCTCTATGGGAAACAGGCACTCAGGGAGGACACCCCGACCAATTTCCGCGTGGTGAAAGTGACGGTTGTGCCCATTAATCCGACTCTGGATAGGCTCGCGTCGGGGGCAGCGAACGATGCTATTCAGGCTGCAGGGGGGATCGGGGCGCTTGCAGCTCATCTCTCGTTGACCAACACACCCCGGCCGCAGACTATTATGGAGATGCCGATGGCTCTGCAGTTTCCTGAGATGCCCGATCCGGGGTACCAGTACGTGCCCGTTGATGAGTGGGAGAAGTTATACGCCGCTGCATGTAATGAGATGGTGTTGATGGATCAACGCGAGATGATGGCTATTCAGAGGACGTCGGGCAATGCGCGGGTGGGATTTTGGAGGAGGTTCAAAAGTTTAGAGTGGCAGAAGGAGTGAAAAGGAAGCCCAAGTGGGTGCCATACAGTAATGTGAATGCTACCAGCGACCGCGGAGAGGTGCAGCCGTCCGAGGCTGAAATGTTAGATTGAGAAGCGAATTGTTTTTCTGGCGTCTATCGCTCACGTAGGGGAATGGATTGCGGAACTTTGAGTGCTTGATTTCAGTAGGTTGTATCATATAATTTGATACGTCTCCTTATCTAAAATTGGGCCATACGAGTGTGAGAGAACTGATGAATTAAGTACTTTGTACTAGTAACTACATGTGTGCTTACTTATCCAACGTGTTTGCAGTAATGCGACTATGGTTCTATGACTTAGGCTGGTAAGCAGACTGCTGCTTTTGAGCCCGATGTCATTGTAGCGCAAGTTGAAACTTGAGCCATGGTTATGGGGCATTGCCCTGTACTCACCAGGTGGATAGTAGGTGGATTTGCGCCCAGACGGACCTTGGCCATTGGTTGCAGACAACAAACCCTGTGCAGTGCATACCTTTTATCTTTGGTGAGGCAACAGTGGATGGACCAAAAAAGGCAATTCCAACAATGATCACAAACACGTGCTTCATTGTTCTTCCCTTTGTGCCACCATTGTCTCCCATTTACGGTCATTGAACAGTAGTCATGGGTTCTTATAATATGGCAGCTTTTGCGCGCGACCCTCTGTTGTTCACAAACCACAAACACCTTCACAACATCTACCATCATCTATTTTTCTTGTCATTATTCACAATGGCTGTCCCTCCACTACTACGCAACACTACCCCACCTCCAGTGACAGACAACTCGCTGGCTCCAACTCCGCCTCCCCCTGGTCCGACCCACAAAGCTGGCTCAACGCCACAGTGTAGAGGCGGGGGGAACAGTTGCATTCGATGGGACAATACTGAGTTGGTGCCGCTCAAGTACAAGCGCAGCAACTACAAGCCATTCTTGGAGGTCAACCTCCGAAACAGTTGTGTCCTTGTTGACATTGACAGGTTCTTGGAAAGAGTCCATCACATCTCATTCCCTAAAACTCGCAGCAATGAGTTTTGCACCACAGACGTGCAACTGAACAAATATGTCAATATGATCTACGGAGATACCCAATTCAAAATCTACCTAGAGATATTCTTGGCCAAGTGCTGCTAGATTGGTAGTGTTGAGACATCGCTCTATGCGCTCCATGCAGATATAAACAATCGGGCGATGAAAATGATCAATGCAGAATATCCTGGCCTCAAGTCTATTTGGTTCTATTGTAACAACCCCAAAGTGCTCATGGGCGGCATCCTCATGTTAGCAACTGACTATAGCCACAAGACTAAACCAGGTACCACAGAGAGACTTAAGGGAAGGAAAGTGTTTGTGTTTGTAGAACTAGGCTAGGCCAGGTGTATAAACGAGATTGGAACTAAAGTACAAGGATGCTACGCTACTGCTTATATACTAGTAAGTCTGTGTTTGGAACTCCTTGTTCATACATGTTTCCGCTAGGGATGCTCCACACCCTTGACGCAATGCTGTATGCTACTAGTCTGTGAAATGATTAAATATGGGTGGTGACTGCATGTAAGTAATAATACTGAAACAACCATATGTGCTACAAGTGTCAATGGTGTGTATACAATAGGAAGTCCATGAGGTATTGGCATGTGTGATGTCATCCATGTGTTTGACATGAGTACGGCTTCGGTAATGAACAGGAGTGTGATTGGAGACGAAACAAATGATGAAACAGTCCGTTGGTGGATAAGACAAGCCCCGATAAGATATGATGAGGATGTAAAAATATGAAAATATGGTGATTCATAACACCTCAATTGCCACAATCTTTCCCCCAATATGTTTGTCATTCTTAATGTATTATTCAATGGTGCAGAAACCACAGAAAAGGCAAAGGCTAAGTTGACAAAGGATGTCAACCCCTTGGTGCCTGAGTTTAGCTCTATCTTCTGGGCTATGGTTCTTGTCTTGCTTGAGGGAAAGGATGGAGACTGCACATTGTGGAATGGTCGAGATGGGATTAGACTGCTGGATTCAGGTATGTTTCTTTGTTATTCATTTTATTTGCGCTCCAACTAACTTTTGCAGTAATCAAGAAGGACGCCTTCTACCTCTCCGCACCAGAACCATGTCTAAAGCAGAAAATTGCATTGCAATTATGCTACCCCAAGGCCAAGACAAAGTCACTTGGGTTGACTGTGCTCAAACAGTGTCTAGGTGGGATTGACACTTCTTGCAAGAAGGCTTGATCAGACAATTTCCTTCCAGTAATCCGTGAAGAAGATGAGGCTGAGCCCATTGAGCCGCCTGTAATGCGCGAGAGTGTACCCAATAAGATGGCGAAAGCTCATAACCAATGTGTCAGGTATGGTTTTAAGGCACTTTTGGTTTCTGCTCTTTGCAATTCCTTCGTTATGCATCTTTTCAATTGCAATATGTTATGAATTGTCATATTTTCATATTTTCACATCTTCATCATATCTTATCGGGGCTTGTCTTATCAACCAACGGACTGTTTCATCATCTGTTTCGTCACCGATCATACTCCTTTTCATTACCAAAGCCGTACTCATGTCGGACGCACGCCAAACACATGGATGACATCACACATGCCGATACCTCATGGACTTCCTATTGGATACACACCACCGACACTCGTAGCACACATGGTTGTTTCAGTATTATTACTTACATGCAGTTACCACTCGTATTTAATGGTTTCACGGACTAGTAGCATACAACACTGGGTTGAGGGTGTGGAGTTAACCCTAGCGGAAACATGTATGGACAAGGAGTCCCAAACACAGACTTACTAGTATATAAGCAGTAGCATAGCATCATTGTACTTTAGTTCCGATCTCGTTTATACACCTGGCCTAGCCTAGTTCTACAAACGTGAACACTTTCTCTTCCTAAGTCTCTCTGTGGTACCTGGTTTAGTCACGTGGCTATAGTCAGTCGCTAACAGTGTGCTTTATTTGCAATGGGATATGTTGTTGGGTAGAAGAACATGGACATAGAGGTCAAGCAGTAAAAAGTGCTCAGATAATAGCTATTGTTCTTTTGTGGGTAGGTGGACCACAACGCCCTGGAAAGACAAGGCACAACAAGACGGCAATCAACTACAAGGAGGGTTATGCATGCCAGCATCTCATCCGTCAGTACCTCTTGTGTGTACCGCGTCGGCAGTGATTCCTGAGTGACAATGAGAGAAGAAAAGGAGGGCTACAACCCTCATGATCAGCATCTGGAGAGAGATCGATCCAGCGCTGACCGTCTGTTATGTAGGAATGAGAATGATGGAAGACCTTGAAAGAAAACGATCTGACCAAACCGGCCCGCGCGACCGGCGTGACACCACATGTTGGTTTTCTTTGCCCTTGCGTCGTGTTTCGTGTCCACCGCGCGACTAGAAGATGTCGCAGTCAAGCACTTCAGGGAGATACTCACCGACTGCCTTCGCCAAAAACTCTTTGAGTACAATCCACCTTCCGTGGAACGGGAAGGACTCGTGCTTGCACCGAAGCCATCCCTCCTCTGTATTTCCTGGATCATCACCTCTCGGAAAGCCTCATGCTTAAGCGCGTCAGGATACTTCCATCCTTGCATGTCGAACTGCTCGCTCTCCTGGAAAGTATTCCCGCCGAGGAGCTTGACACGATTAATGAGGCTGAGTTTTTGATTACCAGGGCTGGTTATAGCGCGGCGAGGGGCGCAGACGCGCGATCCATTATAAGATACAGAATGGATGGTATAGAATGTGCGGTAACTCAGCTTGCTTCCAGTCTTGTCTTCCATCCCAGTCAGCCCGACCTGATGGCACTGCTACAATGGCTGCATGCTCTTGCCCACACGGAGTTCGGCCCCATTATCGAGGAATACGCGTCTCAGAACCTTGTGCTGCACGTCGTGGAAGCTCCCCCGGATGAGCTCAAGGCTATGAATCGAAAAAACAAGGAAACATACAAACGTCTCCGCCAGCATACGCAGCAACTGACGTCCTGTATGGTATTTTGTACGGACGCGTTACCTGTGATGGAGGATATGGAGCGCCTTGACTCCGTAGATGTCTTCCCATGGCGTCTGGACTCGGATTACTGTGGCGACTCTCGCGAAAGATCGCCACCGCCGGACGCGGTGGAGGTTCCGTGGACGTTACCGCCGGTGACGGGTCCGCGCCGTAGCCAGCGCGTTCGACAGAAGAAGACTCCACAGCGCGCGAAGAACCAACGCGATATAGGCGTCATCCAACGTCCTGCGCAAAAAGACCAGCATTACGAGCCTGCATGCGAAGATTATATTCAAAAGGTCAGAAAGCCACCTGTGGTCATTGCCAATATTTAAATCTAGCAGGCTTGGGTTCACGCGGTCAGAATAGACGCGACGGCAGTTATCTTCGACTGTGGAAATTTTGTCAGGATAGGTATCCGCCATCGCAAACGGCAAATGCTATACCTTTCGAGTCTTATTGATATACGGACGTGCAAAGATCCATCATACGGGAGTCTTTGGACGGCGCTGCATATTGCTCTCGCATCTGACGCTATGAAAAGGCTGCCTCTTTTGGAGAACACACTTTTGGGTAAACGAAAATCTATGTTTGACGAGCCGCAGCGTGTTCGTAAAAGTCCAAAGCCGGGGCTGTATCGGATGAGGACCCATCGTCTTCAAGCGATGAAGTAGGCCAACACTACATTTCTTTCCTGAGTTCATACTTTTGCTAGGCCATGGCTGCCTTCATGGACACCTTTCCAGCTCTGGCAATCTTCTTTAGATTTGACAATCTCGACTCGCCCGCTCCTCTTCTTCTGTTTCGACCCGACTCTGAGCGCAAGGAACGTTACGGGCCAAAGGAGTATCTCAAAATCATCGCATACAAGCGACTCGGCTCGGGCTCAGTTGGGGATGTTTACCGAGCCGTCATCGAACCTGAAAGTTCCCCTAGCGAATCGTTGACCAAGGCCGGTCGTTCCAAAGGTAAGGGAAGCGTAGCAAAGAAATCGAAGGATGCGTCCGAGGGGCTCGCACAGCTACCGTTTATTCTCAAGATTGCTCCCACACATGCTCGCGCTCGACGTTTAGAACACGAAGTCGAGGTGTACCGGCACCTCCGTGGCGCGGGAGTTTCTGGAATACCGAGTCTCCTTTCGTACGCGAAGGTGTTAATGCTGACCTGCGCGCTCTTCTGCTGTCAGACGCTGGTCACCCTCTTGGTCGTCGGATGGACAGCGATAAGAAAGTCGACCTATCAGCGGAGGCAGGGTACGTTTCTCTTTCGCTTGGGTTTTGAACGTCCGTTGAATCAGGTATTTAGTACTGCATTAAAGTCGGTCCTGACTGCCATGCATGAAGCTGGCGTCCTGCACCGCGACGTGCGATCGTGGAACATCATGGAGGACGATCTAGGGCAGGTACGCTTCACGGACTTTGATCGAAGCAGTTTTAGAGGGACAGCGAAGATTACAGGCCGAGCAAGGAGAGGTTAGATCGGTTTATCGCGGGCGAATTTGTGGATAAGGATGCTATTATTGGTGCAGACGATTTAAGACGACGTATAGCACCCAAATAAGAATGATATACTGTTTAAATGTGAGGCGCTGTTGAACATTCTCCTCAATGGCCAGTCAAATCGTGCTGAAGCCTTTCGATAGTACAGGCAACAATGATATTTTAACTGACGTTTTGGTGCATTCATTGATTCAAGGCAAGCTGCACGTGGTCGTGAATTCTCTTCCCCCGCCACGCAAGCAGTTTCAAATACTTCCTTACCATCGTCTAGACACCACCAGGTACCCAAAAATGGACTACCCCAACTTCGGTTGGCGCCTGTCATGACATGCCTTTCGATCGCCAGCTGGATCGAGTCCAATAGAAGCGCGCACATCGTCCGCATTCGTCCTTGACGCAAACCACCACAATGCCCAACTTGGCCTCGCTCTTCCAGCCCTTTCAGTTGGGCCCCCATACTCTAAGGAATCGCGTCCTTCTCTCCGCTATGACGCGAAATCGCTCTGTCCCTACGACTGTGCCGAACGACGTCAACGTCGAATACTATCGTCAACGCGCTGCTGGAGGCGCTGGTCTCATTGTAGCCGAGGGTACTCTCATTACCCAGCAAGGGTAGGTATCGATTCCTCAGTTTCCACGCTCACCTTTATCCGTCTTGCAGATCGGAATGGCAAAACGCGCCCGGATTATGGTCAGAAGAGCATGTGAAAGGATGGAGAAAGGTTACGGACGCCGTGCACGGCGAAGGGGGCAAGATTTACGCGCAGGTACGTTTCTGTTCCCGGGCCAGAGTTAGAATCAAACTGACCAGCGCATAGTTGTGGCATCTTGGTCGCATAAACCATCCAAACGCGCCCGAACAAATCAAAGCGAAGGAGGTACGTTGATTACATCGAATATATGCGCGCGTTTGAGCTTAGACCGTTCCGAAGCCTGTCTACGCGCCAAGTGCTATCGCCGCTAGAGGTGGAAAGTTCAGATTCCTCCCCGGCTCTCCAGGTTATGTTACCCCAACTTCTATTGACGACCCCAGCAAACTCCTTCCAGCATGGAGGCGCGCCGCAGAAAATGCCAAGGCAGCCGGATTCGATGGCGTTGAGGGTGAGCATCATATCATCCCAAAACTCGATTGTAACAGAGTCCGATTTAGCCCATGGCGCCAACGGCTACTTGCTCTCTCAATTCTTGGATAGTACGGTCAATAAACGCACCGACCAGTGGGGTGGAAGTCCGCAGAATAGAGGTCGATTCGGCCTTGAAGTGCTTAAAGTGCTCTGCGATGTTTGGGGTTCCGATCGCGTCTCCATTAAGGTCAGCCCCACAGGAGGTTATAACGATGTTGGGTATGAATTCTGTTCCTTCATTTGGGATTTCATGCTTATATATGCTATAGCATGCCTCTTGAGGAGACTGTCAAAACATACAGTCACTTTATCACTGAAGCTGATAAAATGAAGCTTGCATACATATGCTTGGTCAGATACAGCAAGACCTTTGATCCTGTCATTGATGGTAGGTCATTCTCTTTCTGTCAGGTTCATCCTTCATTTTGCCAGGTCAACAACGTGCCACGAAACACGATGTGCTTGCCACTTATGCCAATCTCATAAAGCAATCGGCAACATTCGCCAACGCGAACTACAACGGACCAGAAGCCGCCAAAGCCATAGATCAAGGACAGGTGCATGGTGTATTCTTCGGCGTTCCATGGATAGCTAATCCGGATTTCGCGCGGCGATTGGAGCAGGGCAAATCGCTCAATGGCAAGGTGAATTTTGCGACGCTGTACGGTAACGGTGGCGACATCGAGGCGCAGAGGAGAGGCTACACGGACTATCCAACGGCAGACTAGAGGCATGTAACATCGCGATTGTAATGCGATGCGAAAGTGATCAGTCCAACGTTCGGTCAAGTATGAACCAGATCTACGCCCTCGACGCTCGTGTCAACTTGAGCATAATAAATCTCAGTTTCACTGAGGAGCACTACACGCCCTTGACCTGCGAAGGCGAAATTCGAGGATCCCTTCCCAAGGTAGAATTTGCCCAATAACTTGCCCTCGGGATTCCACACTTGAACACCATCTCCACAACCACCCCATACGTTACCTTGATTGTCTACGCTAATGCCGTCCGCAGCGCCGGTGTCAACATAGGCGAAGACACGGCGGTTAGTGATAGCGAGTGTGTTCGATTGTACGTCATATGCATAGCTGAAGGAAATTAGCAAGTGTGGGACTTGAGGAGCCTTGACTGCTTACATGGTAGCAGGATATGTATAGTTGTTGGGGAACAGTCCTCCCAAGGTGCCAGTGTCCGCGCTACATAACGTGAGCGTTACATCTCTGGACATTGGGTAAAATGGCGAACATATAGACAATCGAATAGTCGGCATTGAAGGCTAATCCGTTTGGCTTCATCACGCCATCGACCGCGACGCGCACTAATCCGGTATCTGGGTTGAAGCGATAAACCTGATTCGGGAGTAGAGGCTCGGGTTTGAAGTACTGATAGAATCCATAGCTACAAACCGCTTGTTAAGTTAGATACTGGTGTGCATGTACTGGAAATACTCACGCGACGTCGGTAAAGAAGATTTCGCCACTCGGATGCACCTTGACGTCGTTTAGAGAGTTGAACTGACGACCAAAGAAGTTGTCGAGCAGGACTGTCACGTTGTACGGCGGGTACGGGTTGATGGCGACCATATTCGCAGGAAGCGCACCTCGGCCCTGGTTCATGATGAGGAGGTTACCTTTGTACGGGCCTGTTCCGCCGTTGGTCATCTGGACTGCGTCGTCCAATGCCAACTGTCGGAGATGAATACGAGGACCGCGATAGAAAACGCGAAGCTCACAGAAGTAACCGTGACATTGATAGACCTCGTTCCATTGCCAATCGCTGCCGCAACTTCCTGAAGAGAGATCTTGCCCATTTGGTTGTTTTGGTCCAGTTCGCTGCGTCCCAAGCTCCCTCCACCGTTGCTCGTGAAGAAGACCTCGTCCGAGTCCGGTACCCATACTGGTGCTTCATGTGCAAACGCAAAGTCCGGGTTACTCGCAACCAGTCGTAATGACGGTTCGCTCCCAAGGATGCTGAGGAAGTGGGATCGAAGATTTGGAATATAGGCGCTGAGGAGTTTGTTGGGTTGAACGTCATCGAAGAGTTCACGCGCCAGTCGTATGAGGAGCCCAGGACTGCGAAGGATGACGGGGAAATGTACTGGAAATATGCCTCAGCCGACTTGCTTTATGAATGTTCCGACGTACCACGGACTGAGCTGGGAGAGACACATCTTGGGACACCACACCAACCACGAGGGATATGATAGCTACTTTCAAAGACATCAGAGGCGGAGAAAGAGGCGACATAGAGAATGTTATGTATACCACACAGGGCCGGTTTTTGAGTCACTGATCAAAGAGGCGGCTACAGCCTACAGGGTCCTATATATATTGGTTCCACCCCAGATGCGTGTTCCGGGGAAGGTTACAGAATCGCAACGGAAGCAAAGCTGGTTCTTGTGGAAGGCAAACGCACCTCGACATCAGATTGGCCACGACGAATTTCGAAGCGCCTCGCCCGTTGCGCTCCAGAGATGGCGGTAGACGCGCGGCGCACCGTTTCATTGGGAAATCTGGGGAGCGGGGTGGAAACAATTTGTCGGGCGGCCAGATAAAATTCCGGTATGTGTTGGTACTGGTCCCAGACGTCGGCGACGATGATTGCTGCTGCTATTGATGATAGGAATCTATGCACGCATGCCAAGGCAAAAAGCGCTGTGCAAAAGGAGAACATTTACTTCTGCCAATGGCGGGCACAATTCTCGATACAGGAAATCGGTGTCTGGAGATGGTTCCTAGTTGTTCCTCCTCTGTGAACGTCATTTTGTCCCATGGCATCAGTATAGTAACTTTAAGGGACCAGAGGCGACAACGAGGATATGAATAGAATGAGGCCTAACCGGTGGGTTCCCAGATCCTGGAGTGGTGGACGTGCCAGCGTTCGAAGCGTTGAAATCGTCATTTGTCGAACGAGAGCAGGAGAGAGTAATGCATAGATTTGAATTCTATTATACGCATCGTGTACAACAAGCTAGCGCCTAGTAGCATCGAAAAGGCAGGTCAGTCGGCACAATAATGACACATCTATATAAATACCGTTCTGGCAAGAGACGAAATGGTAATCTGGAATGCAGCTTTGCTTCCACACAGGATACCTAGACCACAGGGGAATCGGTCAACAGCATAGTCCCGGAGAGATTACACACAAGCTCCTTCAGTCCCAGGTCCAGGACAGAATGTCCTGAGGTGCCTTGCTCTCGACCTTCTCACTAACGCCTCTCCGTGCCGCTGTCCAGAACAATCGACTTCCGAGTAGTCCCAGTAGTACTAACCTCAGGCGCGTAGGTCATGCGCGCAATAACATCGTCCACAACTTTGAGGATGCGCCCAAAGTCGACAGGGAAGGTAGGTCAATCGTGGGCAGAGTGGGTGATGGTTGGGGGAGAAAAGGCGCGGTTTCCACTTTGGGCTAGTACGAATTGGGACGGTCTGGACTTGGCGCCTGGATCGTTTACCGCGAACGCGATCTCTAGACGCGACAGGCATGTCCAAGCGATTGCGAAAAACAGCCATGTATGGTTAGTGAAATTTGGTCTGGTGATTATTCAGTTTGTATACAACCTACTCTTCGATGAATTGGATCAGCAAGCCTATTAGGCGAGCGGCTGAGAAACCGAATTAATTCGTACTCCGTTCGCCAAGTTCAACCTTGAACATTGGGTGTATCATATGTATCTGGCGCCTAGCGAGAAACATGCACGTTCGTAGCGTCAGCCTGATGTCGTTGGTCCCGGCGTAAAGCACCGGAACCACGCCCAAACACTGGGACTTCTGCAGCTGCCTGCCAGCACACTTATCCTACAAAAATCGGAGTAACATCGTGCTTACTGAGGGCTATCCAACGGGTTCCTCGCGCACGGCCTTCACTTGTATTGCGACAGCCTCTGGAACTCCCATGGAACTATCAAGAATTTGCAGCTATACGTACTATGTTCAGTCGACGGTGTTCCTGGGTTAAGGTGGGGTGGGACCTTGCAGAACATGCACGTCAATCAATCCCATGAGACGAACCCTTCAATCAATTCTCCACACCACAGCAGGCCAATTGACAGTACAGGATCGTGAGCATTAGGTCCCACGAGGTCGTGTGAGCGTAGTTACCTGGACGTTCATGACTCGGATCCCCGCATTCCAAGCCAGTGAGTGGTCCATCGCTATTCTATTATTAACCTGTATCCTGTAGATGGAATCCTTCTCGAACGATGCGTCATTGTTCGGAGATTCGGGACGTCCCACCGAAGGTTTGGCAGACGGTGAAAACGGAGAGAGGATTCAGAGATGCTTCGCGGGAGTGTGTTTGCCGAAAGATCGATGTGATGAGGGAGAATGTCGGTTGTTTATCTCCGCCACATCCATTGCACCCGGCGGGTGTGATTGTTATGGTGCTAGAATGACTGTTGGCGCGCGCGTACGAGCTGAATGGTGCAGCTTCTTCTCATGACTTTATCGGTCCGCATACGACTCAGAAGGCGGTCCGGTGAGTAAGGCGGTGGGGATTAACCGCGAGGAACGGGAGCAGGGTTAGGCTTGAGAGCCGTAGGCTGCTCGGATCGCAGTGATGTATAATGAAAGGTCCACGATGGAGAGATGAATCTGATTACTTAATTTCCATGCAGACTATGAAGGTGTTTGCAGTATGAAGGTGTTTACTGAATGAGAGCTTTGATTAATAGCGCACGCCGTGTGTTTACCATACACCCACCTTTGCCACAAGCCCCAAGTTATTTCGAGACAGCTTTCAGTAATAAAAAAACCCGATTACTAGCGCGGCATTCAGAATATCCAATCGGAGAAGCACTCCACCGCGAGAAAGACACACAGGACTGGACGAGGAGGGAGACTCCTCTGGGGCTACTCGGCGAAGGACTTCGCAAGGTGGTTACCATAATACACAAGAGAGGAAGTACACATTCAGAGAAAAGAAGTCATCCGATAAAAATGGACAAAGATAGTCCAGTCTCGAACCCAAGAAACTTACAGTTCACGGCATGTGCCGCGACGGACAGCCCCACACGAAGAGCAGTACGGATGACGGTACTCTGATAACACAGACACGTACAAAGTGTTCCAATGAGTCGAGACTCCGGCGGCATAGTTCGAAGCCAATGAGATGCGAGCAGCCGTAACGACTCCCGTGTTGTGAGCGTTCAATCAGAAAGAAGTCGATGAGTCGGCTGATAGTTAAGAGTCCAAGCTCAGGTTTCGTGGTGCTTAAGCGCGTTCGACCAAGCGATCCCACGCACCATCAGAATCAAGATGCAGACATGTCAGCGACATGTAGGGTCGATTGGGGTATTAGATGTCCGCTGATGAACATCGGCTCCGAGTTGTGAGTAGGAGCCGCGAAGCTCCCGAGTCGGATTGCCACAGTAGTTGTTACGAATTGAGTGTGGCGCAATGCGATTGTTGACAAGGAGAAAGGACGACGATGATTATCAGGGCTGGGACGGACCAATCGGATCGGGCGGGGCAATCAAACATCTCTGATAGTATATCGGTTAGTACACGCGCCTGTCAACAACCGGGGTGTGCGCGCGAAAGCTGGGTTCGACTCCCAGTCAGAGAGTCACAAGTTCAAAGATAGCATTTTTGTGCCGTGCTGTAATGTTGAGCTTGGCTTCACGTACGCTTTTCTTATTCTGGCTTGGTAGAAACGCTACTTTGACCCCGTTTCGTAGCCGACGACGCGTTGTTTGTTCGGTTGATTCATACATATGGGCATACGCCGTAACTATATACAACTTACTGTAATAATATGGACGGGGGTGCGTACATATGAGCCGCATACGTACGTGGAAAGTTGATCGCCGTCGAGCGGCGTCCTTTAGCAGACATGGAGGATGGTTGGAGTGGTTGTGCAAGTACTGCCGCTGAGTTGGAATCGGAAGAATAGACTGTCACGAGTGGAATTCAAGTGATTATGGCAAAATGAGATGGATATGTATAGAAGAGGTTGTGCGCCTTACGTAGACGGGTGACAGATTTGGTAAGGCGGGGATCACAAGAGACGAATGGGGCCTTGATCGGGGGGTCTGAATTGCCTGATTGGGATGCGAGCAGGCTGCAGCAAGATGAGCTCGATGCAGCCGCGTACCAGGAAGACCGGCTGGCTAACGGGGAGTAGGCGGCTTGGAGAGCAGGGCGAGCACGGCGCACAGTCAATAGACCAGGCGAGCCGGTGGCTTTACTTCATTTCCGTCCGGAGGACGGCCAATCAGACACGCGGAGTTGGCCGAAAAGCAAGCGGTCCTGGGGTGAATCAACATCGGAGTTTACACACGCCATTGCTCAAAGGGTTCTTTAGATAAACGTTCCAACGACGAACTATGCTTCCCCGCCAGGTTCTGCCACCCAACCATGCTCCTCTCCCTCCCACAAGAGCTGGTCGAAATTGTTCTATTCCACTACGCCTGCGCCGACGACGATGGCAGGACCTGCTCCCTGCGCCCTCTCGAACTAACATGCAGGGCCCTGCGTCGAGTGATCTTGCTCTCGAATGACCTCGCCGCTCGCGTTTTCCGTGCGAAATTTGCGACCAGCCGCCATGCGGGGATGGAGAGGCTGACGGCGGCGGAGTGGAGATACCAGCTCGCCTTGTATGAGGGCGCGCTCGCATGCGTACAGAGACGGCCGGTCATCGACGGGAACAGCGAGCATATGGCCGGGGAGACAATGTCGCTCGACGAGCTGCTGTGGAAGCTGTACGTGATGTGTCACGACGACGACGAGAGCGGCGCAAACAGGCGTCAGCTCGACATCGTCGGAACCTACGACTGGATCCAGGATCTGATACTCAATCACCTCAACCATTCCGCCAATGGCTGGCCTGCAGACAACACCACCAACACCCTCTTGTTATGGATATTCTGGTTTCTGACCACAAAAGGTGCGCGACCGTGTATTAGACGTATGTGTGGCGTACTCATATCCTTCAGAACGCATACTCACCGAATCACCGAGCATCAGTGACGCTATCGTCAAACTCATCCTCCCTTTTGTTGTTGGCCACTTTCGATACGCGACAGCCTGGGCGCCACCTAACCATTTTTATCTTCCGCTGTCGTCCCAAGTTGTTCTCTCGCGCCGCCGATTGAACCAAATACATTATCTCTCCGTGGAAACCCCGCACGGCTCCTTCCCAAAATATAGACAACACCTCCCAAAATGGAACCATGTCTTCTTTGGTCGCCGTATGAACCTAACGGAACCTCTCATCACCATTGCCGCCAAACTGTGCTACTTTGTCCGTCGAGAGTGTTTCGCTTACAGGATTCCTATCGGGCTTCCGCCAACCCGTGCACAAGCAGGATCCAACATTGGACCTACTCTCGAGGACATTCACGAACTGAATCGCCACCTTCTTGGCGGACCAGCTGGAAGAGGTGGTGGCACTAGGATCGGCTGTAACTTTAGTCGTGCAGAGTGGGAGCGCCTCCGCAACTGCGCCGACCCATGGCAAGGCGCCCCACATACTCATATCTACACACCTGGAACCATGTCCGGTCTATGGGTGGGGAGGATGAGTGTAGGTGTATTCGCTCCTCAACGACGTGTATTTGACCTTCCCTAGATTCCCGTTGAACCGCGGCTGGCTGAGATGCTTTCTACTGCGGAATTGAATCCCGCCACGAGCGAGATGTCCCTCGGTATGATCACCGCGCCGATGTACATGCGCATCGAAGAGCTCGTGTCTCGATGTGGCGCGCCTGTTCTTCCGTCAACGACGCGGTCAGCACCCGTCGTAGATATTGACGGCGACGAGGACGAGGACATGTCGACTCACATCGCTCTCCCCCGAAGAATCTGCCGAGCTCAACCAAAGGTTGCGGTCCACCTTTGACGACGGCATGTTCAACGCTTACTTCCAATGTTTCACGTTCCGCGACGCGCGTGAGGTGTACACATCGACGCCCCCGTCTCAAGGAGCCGTATGTCTATCAACGGCTTCCAGTCGCGCACGATTCCGAGACGTGCCCAGGGTGCGTAGCGCGCGAGGAAGAAACCTCCAGGCGTATGATGGACGGTTCCATCGAAAGTGACGGTGATGATCTATGCCGTGAAAGGCTTCCGCCTTGTACAGGCGTTCAAGATGTCGTGCTGCGCGGAACCACTGACAGTCGCCATGCTCAGGCATGGAATGACTACTCTTACTACGGGAGGATAAGACAGTGGGACGGTATGGTCACGTTAATGCGCGTTGGAGGTCCGACGAGTTTGTTTCTGTACGGGTACATCACCGGCGACGGGCGGGGTCTTGTTGGGAACTGGAGGATAGGCACCGGAGAAGTAGGGGTTCCCTCGTATGAGGGTGCATTTACGATGGGTCGTGTGGATGAGACGCCCATTGCATGAAAACACGACTATACTCGGACGTGACACGCCTTATTGGACAGGTACATTTTTACATGACATTCATATATCTATTCCGTACGGTGAGGGAAGGGGAGAGGGACATCTTGTTGCTCATTTATACCACCACTATGCTCATTTTATCTATTTTATCCACTTGTATCGCATCGCATCATCTTGTACAGTAGCTTTTCTTGATCTCAATAGAGTCTGTTCTCGTCGTGCCACGGGGTGGGGCACTAGGCTGCGCGTGGGTACATTCAAATGGGCATGCGACATTGCGTCCGTACAGGTGGACGTAATAGAGCTTTGGGCCAATTGGCGCACTCGAGACTCGTCCTCGGGGATGGAGACAATGCGAAGAAGGTTCAAGGGGAGCGACCATGCGCGAAATCTGCCTGAAATCGTGGATCTCGATGACAATGAAGGGATCTGTTAACGCGACAGCCTGTTTTTGAGCTTCTACCGCGCGCATGGAGGATACCTTTGGTGTAATGTGGCGGTTGGAAGCATGGAGCGGTGACGCGAATAAGCATACGTTGGACGGACGCTGCAGAGAATAAAATCAACAATAGACTGCCGAGATTGAATGCTACCACTTCCCATTCAGACGTCGAACTCGCCGTGGCGTAGTATGAATAGAGCCGCGACACTTGTCGTGCTATCTGGTTCTAACGCCATCCAATCCACGCAGGGAAGAAGATCCGCTTCTTTTTATCTGAAGAAGAATCTTCTGAGTCGATCCACCCTCCCATCGAGACAATCCGAATGTCATGGAGGATACGCTTCCCCGATCGACGGTCGAGGGCTTAGGAGCGCATTATTGGATACACAAGGTATGACATTGCCTAGGCTGATCAACACACAATCTCGTGTTCACGAAACTCTGAGGTCGGGAGGAATGTTGGAAGAAAGAACCACCTACCTGTCCTTCGGGCCAGTCACAGCCTGAGTCAGTGTTGACCGTTGGCCCCATGAAGCCAACTTCTACTTGATGGGGCGCAAGTAGGGAGCAATAACCTCGCGTTTCGTGGGCACCGGTTTCGTGGGCACCTTGTCCACTTGGAAAAGCGGAAGTATGTGATTGGCTCTCTGAAGAAGAAGCTCCCTCAACACCATCGAATCTGGCTGCCTTGGCATTGTCTGCGGCGCCCTCCAAGCTGGAAGGAGTTTGCTGGGGTCGTCAATAGCAGTTGGGGTAACATAACTGGAGAGCCGGGGAGGAATCTGAACTTTCCACCTCTAGCGGCGATAGCACTTGGCGCGTAGACAGGCTTCGGAACGGTCTAAGCTCAAACGCGCGCATATATTCGATTTAATCAACGTACCTCCTTCGCTTTGATTTGTTCGGGCGCGTCTGGATGGTTTATGCGGCCAAGATGCCACAACTGTGCGCTGGTCAGTTTGATTCTAACTCTGGCCCGGGAACAGAAACGTACCTGCGCGTAAATCTTGCCCCCTTCGCCGTGCACGGCGTCCGTAACCTTTCTCCATCCTTTCACATGCTCTTCTGACCATAATCCGGGCGCGTTTTGCCATTCCGATCTGCAAGACGGATAAAGGTGAGCGTGGAAACTGAGGAATCGATACCTACCCTTGCTGGGTAATGAGAGTACCCTCGGCTACAATGAGACCAGCGCCACCAGCAGCGCGTTGACGATAGTATTCGACGTTGACGTCGTTCGGCACAGTCGTAGGGACAGAGCGATTTCGCGTCATAGCGGCGAGAAGGACGCGATTCCTTAGAGTATGGGGGCCCAACTGAAAGGGCTGGAAGAGCGAGGTCAAGGTGGGCATCGTGGTGGTTTTCGTCAAGGACGGATGCGGACGATGTGCGCGCTTCTATTGGACTCGATCCAGCTGGCGATCAAATGCGTGTCATGACAGGCGCCAACCAAAGTTGGGGTAGTCCATTTTTGGGTACCTGGTGGTGTCTAGACGAAGGTAAGGTAGGATTCGAAACTGCTTGCTAGTGGTGGCGGGGGAAGAGGATTCAGGACCACGTGCAGCTTGCCTTGAATCAATGAATGCACCAAAACATCAGTTAAAATATCATTGTGGCCTGTACTATCGAAAGGCTTCAGCACGATTTGACTGGCCATCGAGGAGAATGTTCAACAGCGCCTCACATTTAAACAGTATATCATTCTTATTTGGGTGCTATACGTCGTCTTAAATCGTCTGCACCAATAATAGCATCCTTATCCACAAATTCGCCTGCAATAAAACGATCTAACCTCTCTTG